>PVKA01017215.1:0-11836 GCA_004027165.1 Ctenomys sociabilis
TCCTGCAGCGCCATGACGGCCGAGCTCTGGAAGCGCAGGTCGGTCTTGAAGTCCTGCGCGATCTCGCGCACCAGGCGCTGGAACGGAAGCTTGCGGATCAGCAGCTCGGTGGACTTCTGGTAGCGCCGGATCTCGCGCAGCGCCACGGTGCCCGGCCGGTAGCGGTGCGGCTTCTTCACGCCGCCGGTGGCCGGCGCGCTCTTGCGGGCGGCTTTGGTGGCCAGCTGCTTGCGCGGGGCCTTGCCGCCGGTGGACTTACGCGCTGTCTGCTTAGTACGAGCCATACGGAACCACAAAAGCTCCCTTCTGAGAACACAGCAAATAAGAGCCACCTGCTTTTATAGAGGCAGGGTGCCACCGATTGGACACAAAACCTTTCAAAAGTACGCGCGCTTTTCTGTGATTGGTCCGTCTTCCTACCATCATCCCCGGAATAAAAACCCCCATTGGATTTGGTGAGCCAATGCAACCCCTGCTTTTCACTGTCGCCATTTTGACGTCACTACATTTATTCCTTGGTTTCTTTACCGACTGAACAAAATGTATGATTCCAACCTCTTCAAATTAAAATAAGGGACATAAACGGAGCTCTAATAGATTATGGTTAACAGCAAAGATGTGCGATGGGGAAAATGTGCACTTGGGACATATTTTATTTCACTTTTTTAGGGTGTAAGTATTATATGCAATTGCTTAATGATTTAGGAAAATACTTGCTGGAATGAAGTGAGAGGTGTGCATAATTTACTTAAGTAAAAATAGTTCTAAATTTCTACATTAAGTAGAATGTGTAGGGTCCCTAAAACTTTAACCTAATGGGTTTTTAAGTGGAGAACTTTGTCCCGTACCCTTTTCCTGGGACAGTCAGGGCTACATGGCTGCCAGTTTTTAACTTTAGTGTTACTTAGGCTACGTCTCTTCTATGCGAACAGGACTAGCCTACTTTCCTGTGCATGAATTTTTACACCAAATTTAAACTGATTAGTACAATACAAGCATGACAGCTAGTTTAACAGAAACAGTGGGTGGCTCTGAAAAGAGCCTTTGTGGCACTTTGGTTGTTCGTAGAAACTTTTCAAATTACTTTCCTTTAGCCTTGTGGTGGCTCTCGGTCTTTTTCGGCAGCAGAACGGCCTGGATGTTGGGCAGCACGCCGCCCTGCGCGATCGTCACCTTGCCCAGAAGCTTGTTCAGTTCCTCGTCGTTGCGGATGGCCAGCTGCAGGTGGCGCGGGATGATGCGCGTCTTCTTGTTGTCGCGCGCCGCGTTGCCCGCCAGCTCCAGGATCTCGGCCGTCAGGTACTCGAGCACGGCGGCCAGGTACACCGGGGCGCCGGCGCCCACGCGCTCGGCGTAGTTGCCTTTGCGCAGCAGGCGGTGCACGCGGCCCACGGGGAACTGCAACCCGGCGCGGGAGGAGCGCGTCTTGGCCTTGGCGCGAGCCTTGCCGCCCTGCTTGCCGCGTCCAGACATTGTTTATCTCCCCAAAATACGAGTTAATTTGGGAAAGAGCGCTCAAAGAGTATCGCAAGAGGGCCAACATAAGAAGTATTTATACTTACTAGAGAAAGGCTTGTGCAGTTTTCCCATTGGCTAAGAAACTTAGCCAATAGAAAATAAGTATTTGCATCCTTCATTAGCATAGCCTTCCAACAGATGCGCGGAAGGATGTTTTTGTTAACCAATCACCAATATCTAGTTTGATAAGCCTTTTTTGAATATGTATAATTAGATCAATTTGATATTCTCAAGACTTCTTAAACAGGAGAGGAAATTATATGTTCATAGACTTCTGGCCATTGGTCCTTTCAAGATCGTTACTAAGGTTTTAGAAATGAGCAAATTTAAGATAATCTCTGAGCAGATGACATTTAACATTATATTCCTATCAAGCATGGCATTCACTATAAACATCACAATGGGAGAAAGCCATGAGGAATACATCCAGTCACATCAAGAATCTATTGAGTGATGGATGGAGAAAAATCTTCCATTCATCCATATTTTGAGCCAATCAAATCAATAAGCACAATGCTCTTTGTACAATAACTTAATTAATCTGCAATAACCTAAAAATCAGTAAATTAGTACTTTGAAAGACTAGAAATAAAAATAAAAATTAGATTTTTGCCTTTAAAAGAAGGGAGCTATTAGGGTAATGTTGGAGATTATTTGTTTCATAAAAATGTGAGAGGAAATAATGGCGAAAGCAGTTCACTTTGTAATGTCCTGGCTTGCATAAACAATTAATTTTGCATTTGCTCTTACTTAATATAGCCACAAAATTATAATGTGACTTGGACACACTTGAAAAGAACATTTCTAGCACACATGTTTCATCATATGATAGTAAAGTTTTCCCTCTACATTTGGTAATCAATTGATGGGGCTCTAGTAGTATTTGTTGCCATAACCCAAATGTCAGAGATGTTGTCTACAGAAGAGTTAGTGAAACACTGACGGTATATTCCCAAATGTAATCACACAAATTTAGTAAGTTTAGTTGACTAAAAATAAGTAATGCTAGAGGGCTTATAAGGCTTTATTTCTTGATAATAAGTACTCATTTCACGCAAACATTCTAATTCCCCACTTTACCAGTGTCCCATGATAGGTATTTTAAAAAGAGCACCAAGGATAGAGAAATAAAACATCATGTTTCAAATCAAATCCAGTCATATTTAGGGGGTTGTTTTGTGGCCTGAGCCTTTGTCTCAACCTTGTCCCATCGTGGGGCCATTGTCTTAACTACTACCTGTATGTCCAGCATGTAAAATTTTAAAAGAGGCCTACAAATCTAGAGTCACAAGGAAATAGAGAAAATCAGGACACCAGAGAAGGGAGTGCAAACTCCCTCAGGTAGGAAAGAGGTGAAATCTAAGTTACATAAAGAAAGGATATTCTGCTCTCAGCTAATGTGTAATTCCAAGTTATGAATTTCTGATCTTGAAACACAGTGCTTTAAAACAGTGACCACTAGTCCCAAGCAGGTATTAAGAACCTGAAGCCAGGTTCATCCAAACTGAAATGGCTTCAAAATATGAAAAATAGTATTTAACAGATATTAAATGCATCACCTATAATTTTATTTTCTACAACTGGGGATTGAATTCAGGCCCTTGCACTTTCCAGGCAAGCATTTATTCAACTGAGCCATATGCCTGACCCCTGGTAGAAGCTTTTGAAAGAGCATAGATTTCATTGTTCATTGTTCAATACTAGACTCCATCACTCACTGGCCAATACAAGAACTAGAACCAAAAATATTTTATTTTTTTGATTACTTGCTGGGAGCAATTTGTATGCCCTAGACGCTGGTTAAAACAAAAGATATATGTCCTTTCTTTTGAAAAAATTAACAATGGTAAGAAATCTTTAACAAAATCTCTAATGACGATGTTCTCCATATCTGTAAATTGCATTTATGTAACAGAGGTTCTAAGTCAGTTCAGATACTTGCAGTCCATTGAAAGCCATTGTTAAAAAACAACAGTAAAAGAATGTATCACTGAATATAAAAAAAAGTTAGCTTTTTTTTTAATTAAGGGCATATTATCATATTTAAACCACATATAATCATTTCTAAAGCATAAAAACTGAAACAGAATAGGCCACAATTCTCTGTAATCCTTCATTTAAATGCAGTTTAAAAAATCACTGCTAGGCATGGTGGTTCAAAGCTATAATGCCAGCATTTAGGGATCTGAGGCAGGAGAATCACCATAAATTTGAGGTTAGCCTTGGCACACAATGAATTTAAGGCCAGCCTTAGCTACAGCATGAGTTACACAGTCACACACACACACTCTTTAGCTATTGTATATAAGAAAACCTCAGGGCATGAAAAATGAAGAGGCAGATTGACTGTGAACCTAAAGGTCTGAGAAGCAATGCAATATTGTTCTAATGGGTTTGCTTGGTATTTCATATCCTAGACAATACAGAATACCTAAACACATGTTGTTCAATTATAAAAGAAAGTGGTGTTCAGAAAAAGTACTTGAGACAAGGTGACTTTAGTTTTCCTAAATTTGACAATAGATTTCAAGAAGCTAAGCAACTTTCAAATCAAATAAACCTAAAGAAAGTTATGTAAACACATAGTAATGAAATACACAGAAGCTAAAGACAAAGGAGCTAAGGAAAAATAAAATAGTGCATGCTAGCAAGGCACAATCTCCACCACTACGCTACATATGCAACCCCCGTAGCAAACAGCTTTAAGGCAAAAAAAGGAAAAACAAACTTTACTTGTAAGGAAAAAGTCAACTTTGACCAACGGATTTTGAATCAGCAACTATGTAAGGAATAGAAAGTACCATAGCACATTTTATGAGCTAAAAGAAAAGAACAGGAACTATCAACTGTAATTTTTTTTTTTTTTTTTTTTTTTTTTTTTTTTTTTTTTTTTTTTTTTTTTTTTTTTTTTTTTTTTTTTTTTTTTTTGTCTCTGAGAAATTGAAAGGGAAATAAATGCATTCCTGGATGAATGAAAAATAAATTTGCTGCCAGCATACCTATTCTTAGAAGGATAACAAGAAGATCTTGAAAACGAAGGAAAATTATTGAAGATTTTAAGAACATCATGTAAAAAGTAATAAAGTTTTTGCTTATTTGGTTGGACCAGTCGTTTGGTTGGAGAAACTCTGTGGTGGACTGTGGCCAGACCTGGGCTACTGAGATCACCAGAAGCCAATTTCTTTTTTTTAGTCATATTTCATAGTAGCTTTAGTCATATTTGATAGCAGCTTTTTTTTATTGGTTATAAAACCTAAGCCCATATACAAAATTAGGAACACATTTAGATGCCTCTTTTGAAAGTAGGTTTTAGTCTTTTTCAAACAAGTTTTAAAAAAAAAAAAAATGCAATTTTTAAACACTGCTTTGAAAACTTAAAAGTGCAACAATATACCTAGTTCCATTTATCTACGAAATGGTGCAATTCCAATTAAAAACTGGTAAGGTCCCAACAAATTTAATCAAGCAAGTGCACGTGTATGTCTGCACTACTTGATGCTAATGTTCACTTAAATGTTAGTTTGCATTTAAAACACAACAAGAAATAGGAATCATCACAGTTGAGGCCCAGTTTTAATCTGGACATGTGCAAAATTTAAAAGGTAACTGTCTGTTAAGTACAGAGAGTCTGGAAGAAATTAAACTGAAAAGGGGACACTTTACAATATCAAGAAGATTTGGACTTTAAAGGTTTTGTCTTGTATCTAAAGTGGATACAAGCAAATGTTTAAACTGCAAGATTTTTACTTTCTAGAGAATCTGTTCAATATAGTGGTTTGGCTTCTGATTATTTATAGGTTTTATAAATTTTAGAATCAATTTCTCTTTAAGGTGGTTCAGATTTTTCAACTCTTGTGCAGTTGAAAAATGGAGTTGAAGTTCATTGTGCCTTCTTTTCTTTATCCAAATTTTGGGTTAAAGCTTCATATGGTAACAGCATCCTGTTCAGGCGCTACTATATAGATTTTTGCAACTGTGGTGTACACTAAAAGTAAAAAAAACAAAGAAAATTAAGGTCAGAAGCCAATTTCTGCCTGAGGATTCTAACAACACTCATAAGAGGGAAGAAGAGAAACAAACAAAACAAAATGAAAAAAAAAATGGTATTTCATATCCTAGACAATATATTTACTTATAGGTAAATATAATCTTCTTGAGTTTCAAACTCAGACCAAAGTTGATCATCTCCTCTGATGCAGTTATTAATATATGTAAGAGAAGTATTTAAGGTCATTATAAAAAAAAATACTATAGATAAATTGAAATTTAAATTTTCTTTCAATTTGCAATAAAACTAGAGGCCGAGAAATAAATAATAGACAGCATTAGAAAACAAAGCCCACTAAAATAAAATGGCAAATCCTAGAAGTAGGGAAGACATTTCTGTCTACTCCTTTCTTCTTAGCTATAGCCCTTATAATAAAACCTAAATTGACAAGAGGGAAAATATACACATTTATTTCATGTTTTACATGACATGAAAGCCTCCTTTAAGAAATGAAGACCCAAAGAAGTAGTTAAAGAGGAGCATTTATGAAGCAGATTGAACAAGGAGTAGTAAAATATGAAATCCAGACAGGAGAAGAAAAGGATTTAGAATCTGTAGATGTGACAGGTTCAGCAATGGAAGATGTATGTAAAACAAAGGGGCCACTGCAAACTCCTCTCATCCCTTCTCCTGGCTGAGGGGTTTAAAGTCACAGTAATTGACTTTTTGTTCTTCCAGAGAGGTGAAGGGAGACATCTTTGTACATTTATATCCTGCATTTAAGCAAATAGAGAAAAAGCAATGAACTTTTCTGGCATCTGCTTCTTCTCAATTTTCTTTATTTCTAATAATCTTTATGCTACAGTGATACATTGTGCTACCCTTCATAATCTTAAGTCCTGTGGTATTAATAGTTATACTAATTGAAAATGACATTAATATATTAATTCAGAAACAGATTAGTGCATAAAAATAAACATCCCAGAGGTATCCTGTCTAGAAAAATCTTACTGCAAATATAACTATAAATGTAGGTTTAAATCAAAAATTCAACAAGACAAACCATACAAAATTAACCAAAAAGAACCAAGAATATCTAATACATCCTGTATGTATTAGAATGAGATAAGACTTTGGAACATAAAAAAAAAAATGAGCAGGGATTTAGAGGAACAGTAAATAGCAATCAAATGATGACAACAATTAGAAAACCAAACAAGTCTAGAAGCATTATGTATGAAAGAACATAAACGTAAAGTGAGTATACAAAATGGATAGAATTTGAAAGGAAAAATACTTCTTTCTACAACTATGGGCAGAGAATTCAATATCCCACTCAGCAGTTGAATGAAAACTTAACAAAAATTATCACATATATAATGGTTATGTGACTCGTTTTAATCTGTAAAACAGGAACAGTATCACTCAAACCTCACTGAGCTTTTGTGAAGATGAAATGAATTTGTTAATCACTTAAAAATGTGACTCATAATATAAATATCTAAGTTAGAGAAACTCACAGACACTCAGAGAAGGGCTGGGCTCTTAATGAAGTGAACAGAAATATATAAAGACATCACCACTGGGGCTGGAGGTAAATAGAAGAGATCCAGGCCTCAGGATGGCGATGCAGTAGCCTGGCCCGAAAGCTAAATAGTAGCTTGAGAATGTCCTATAACTAGCGTCACCTGGCCAATGGGCCTAGGTAGACATCAACCACCCAGATTAACGTCTAGGTGAGCAGAACATCCAGAACCAACTCCTCTTCCCCAAAATGCCTTGGCTCTTTCCATCTACCTTTGTTGTAACTTGTTTATCTATTGGGTCAATATGAGCTAAGTAGCTATACTTGTAATCCTATAGATTAATGGTAGTCAGACCTACACTCAACCTGGCTGTATAAATTACCCCTGACAAAAGGTTATGGTGGCCACCCATTCAGGACTCCTCCTGGGAAATATAGGAGTTATTCTTCTTCTCCTTATTTCCAAAGAAATTATCCTAACTTCCACCTTTGATTGGGGACTTCATTCCTTGATGCTGTGAAATCATAAACTCAGCATGATCTGGATTTAATTTTCTTTGTACCAATAACATAACCCATCAACACACAGAAACCAAATCTATAAACTACTATAAATACAACACCATCCCAATAAGGAAATGAAGAAGCATGAACAATCAAATAATAGAAAGGTCACTATCTGAATGTATAGCTTCAAATAATTGTTTTCAAAGTGAAAGCAACAATAAGATTTAATTTTTATGCCTACTATTTGAAAAGCTTTGAAAAACTGACAATACACATTGTTGCAGAATATTTTTGGAGGGGAATGGTGGCTCACATCTGTAATCCTAGCACTTGAGGGGCTGAGACAGGAGGATCACTTCCAGTTCAAGGCCAGCCGGATCTGCATAGCAAGACCATGCCTCAAAAAAGACCAAAAAAAGGAGAAAAATAAAAGATTTTTGGATGTCAGCATATTAACGCTTTCTGGTTACAAGTTTTACAGATAGCAACTTGGAAATATACTTTAAAATATTGTATAAATTTTACTAGATCATTAAAAGCCAACTCTACCATTTCCCCTAGAGCAATACTATAAGTATGCATAAAAATTTATTTAACATAACATTCATTTAGCAATGTAGACTTCCAAAACAAAAAAGAAAAACCAATGAGACCTAGCTATACTTAAGTTTGGTGAACAAGTGAGCAACTGTAAAGTGTAATCAACAAGCACATATGAGATATATGATCAAAGAATGATGTGCTGAGGCAACATGGGGCCTGTGTACTTGGTCTTTGTCAGGGGCCTTGTATTCTGGCTCCTTGTTCCAGCTTTCAGGAGGTAACCTGCAATCAAGAATAATATAACCATGGCTTGTTTGGGGACCTTGTCCTGAAAGCCAACAATGTTTATATTTGAAATTACTACCTGTACTGATTGTTACTTTTAAAATACGCAGGCCATTATTTTTTCGGGTAATTAAAAAAAAAAAAAAAAAAAAAAACTTATTTAAGCATGTATTACTTAATGGAAATAGAAAGACAAGAAAAATGCAAGAGTATTGTTGAAAGTCACTGAAGACAGAACTGTGAATCTTGTGTCCTCCCCCCAGCCGAGCAGCAGGCCCAGGACATTTCTCTTCTGCAGACTATGCCCTTCCTTTCTCTGATCACGAGCAGCACCCGGACCACCTGGACTCCATCTCTGCGTGCGCCACTCCTTCCCACGTTCTTTCAGTCTCTTCAGATGTTCTCAAGACACTTCCATTTATTTCAGTCATCCAGAGATAGCTCAGTCACACACAGCCTCCTCTAAAATTCAGCTCTTCATGTGGATGGATAAAGAAATGTTCCCCTTACTAAAAGGAGATTCTAAAATATATTATAGGAGGTTTTGTTCTCTTTTATTTAGTAACAGACATTCTAGCTCTAGAGAAAATCTAGTGGTTTATCAATAATTTTTATTATTATTGAATTACTGTGTAAAAACTTGTAGTTTCACTCAGGTTCCTGGGTTGGTCACATGCTGGACTGTGTCCAGAGGTACAGCTTCATGAGGACCATCTGGAAAATTTATGAACATTTCTTTTTTTTTTTTTTTCATAATAGTTAATTGAAAAGAGAAAAACCCCAGAAATAACATTACCATGTAAAAACTAGTTATGTTTTCAGACCTAAGCACATAAACAAAGAAGTAATCATAGTAAAATATGTTTTAAAAGCTGCATCTATTATAAAACTCTGCTATTTTTTGATTTCACAGTAAATGCTAACTTTTAGTATCAAAGTAACGTTTTTAGAATTAGAGAACAAATTGTTTTAAGGTGCATTTTAATATATTATTTCTTCAAATCCTCAAATCACTTGGGTGATGGAGGGAACCACTAAAGCTGGAACGTGATCACTAGTGCAGGTCTGAGAGCAGGGAGCTCCTATTGATCAAGCAGAGTCGGTCCACAGAGCACCAAGCCCCGAGGCAATCCAAGCAGTGGGTTTCGAGTCTGGGCTTTGGAGGGTCTGCTGGGCTCCCTAAAGGGTAGTGGATATTCTCATTCACCAGGCAGGCTGTGCTGGGTCTAGGTCCACGGAGCAGGAGCTGAGAACACTGGGAAAGGTCTCTAGCATGGCGGGCCTGCAGTTCTCACTCACGGGCATAACTGTGTTGGGTCTGGGCCCACAGGACAGGACGGGAGAACGCTGGGAAAGGTTTCTGTAGCAGGTGGGCCTGGAGTTCACACTCATGGACGGAAGAACTGTGCTGGGTCTGGGGGCGCGGGGCAGAACTGGAGAACGCTGGGAAAGGTGTCTAGGGCCGTGGGCCTGCAGTTCTCCTGAACATTTCTGACTTCTCACCAGTCCTCAGAGTTCAAACATCTTATTTGAAAACAAAAACACTGTATGCACTTGCTGAATATCAGTACAGATGGCAAAAATGCTGAGCTTTGATCTTAATAGGCCTGAGTCTTGGTGTGGGGCTGTCAGAGGTACAATTCTAATAAAATATCAAGTACTCTTCATATCGGTACAACAATGATATGGCACCTCCTAATGATAAAGGGGGAATATAACCCTCAACTGCTTAGAAGTTAAGAGTAGAAAATATTTATTGAGAGCCGGGCGTGGTGGCGCATGCCTGTAATCCCAGCACTAGGGAGGCTGAGGCAGGAGGATTGTTGTGAGTTCGAGACCAGCCTGAGCTACAAAGTGAGCTTAAGGCCAGCCTGAACTGCATAGTGAGACCCTGTCTCAAAAAAAAGACAAAAAAAAAAAAAAAAAAAAAAAAAAAAAAAAAAAAAAAAAAAAAAAAAAAAAAAAGAAAATATTTATTGAGGGAACAATATAGCTCCTGAGAGGAAAGAGGGGTCCTGAACAGTTTGCTGAGGACCCCATAATTCAGTAGAAGATTTATAGAACCCAATCACATGGGTACAACATGGGTTAAAGCTATGCTCAACCAGCAAGACTGTAGGTGTAGTAATAGGGAAACAAGTCATGAAACAGTGTGCATGAAAAGAACAAAGTACTTTTCTGGAGGGGACAAGTCCAAGAGTCTTGGTCACCCACTGACATGACTGTTTAGATTTTATTACAGATTCTACCAGGTATTACCACTTACCTCTGCCTTTGGGGAAGCATGTAAGCCAGGTCATTTTGTCTTTGTCTTGAGGCCTGGCCTCTCACAGAAATACCTTAGGCTGCAGTTGTAATGAGTTTTCATGTCCTGCACTGACTCTGGTGAGCAGAGCCCTATCTGACTGCCTATAGCATTTCTAACCTATCAATCCATAATACCTTATTTTGAAGAGAAAGGGGAAAAAAGACAAATAGCACAGGAGCTGGCAAACAAAACAGCCATAAATGATAACCTAGATAGAAAAATAATCCCTACTTCAAAAGATCATATCAAAAATGTTAAGAAATAATACTACTATCAGGATTTTCACTCATATTGCATTAAAATAAGCACATTAATGTCCTGGGAAGGAGGCGCTTTATACTTTAAAAGACATAAATTTTTATCCCAAACGTTGCTCAATAGCACTGTGTATACTGAAATTGTCACACAGTGGTTTGCTAACATATTGAGTGCAATTCAAACGTGTTTTTGACCCACCTTTTTAAATTTATTTTTGACATATCTTTATCTTGTGGGTGTATAAGGTGCACACAGCCTTACTGAATTAATTCTTTTCTGTTCAATAGGAAGCCCTGCCCATCACCACCACCACCACCACACACAGCCCCCTTTTTCTCCTTCCCTGCTCTAGACCCAGACGACCAGCTGACTCTCTCACCCAATGGTCTTCCTGGCTTTCTAGCCATTATTTTTGGAATCGCGGATTTTGGAGAAGAAAGTTTATTTATACCGAGAACCAGCTACCTCCCTCCATATTAATGTCCCTCCCTGAGGGCTTTCAGCAAAGAGACAGAGAAAGACTCGAAATTAAAGACCTTTGCCCCTCTTTGAGGTCCAGCCAAAACTCTCGCTCCATTCTTCCCTTCAGCAGCAAAGTGGTAGTTTCTGGAATTGGAGAACATTTTTAATGGTTTTGGAGTAGTCACTAGAGTCTGTAAACAAGTGCGAAATCTGGAATTCCGTTGTTAGAAGACCAGAAGGCATACACACTCTGCTGGGACAAACCAGTGTCCCTCCGCTGTAGTACAGGACATACAGTTGTTAAAACCGAATGGTCACTCGTTTCTAATCAATTTCAAACCAGGAAATCACACTAGATGCAAGGAGTTGTGGCTCTCTTTGGACAAAGTTGGTGGCTCTGAAAAGAGCCTTTGGTTTAAGAAATGCCTATAATGGCACTTAT
>PVKA01017215.1:11936-46349 GCA_004027165.1 Ctenomys sociabilis
GCTTGTTGTAGTGCGCCAGGCGCGACGCCTCGCCCGCGATGCGCTCGAAGATGTCGTTCACGAACGAGTTCATGATGCCCATGGCCTTGGACGAGATGCCCGTGTCGGGGTGCACCTGCTTGAGCACCTTGTACACGTACACCGAGTAGCTCTCCTTGCGGCTGCGCTTGCGCTTCTTGCCGTCCTTCTTCTGCGCCTTAGTGATGGCCTTCTTGGAGCCCTTCTTCGGGACAGGAGCCGATTTAGAGGGCTCAGGCATTATTTACCTAATAGCTGTAGGAAATAAAAACCTTACACTGCAAACCACAAAAACTGGCAAGTAGGAAAAGAACTGAAGGTTTTCATTTATACTCGTTTAATGCAAATGAGGGTTTGAGAATCTTCACCACTGATTGGACAAAATATTACTTCTTTTAGAGGGAGGGTCTAATGCAAATAAAGGATACATCTTCTTTTCCTATTGGACAAAGAAACAGCCTTTTTCACCAATGACATGGCCGAGTAACACAGCCCTTCTTTGACTATAAATACATTTCTTCCAACTCTAGCACTCAATTGCTCTTATGTTTAACAATGTTTGAGCGCGGCAAGTAGGGCGGCAAGGCGCGCGCCAAGGCCAAGACGCGCTCCTCTCGCGCCGGGCTGCAGTTCCCCGTGGGCCGCTTGCACCGCCTGCTCCAGAAGGGCAACTACGCCAAGCGCGTGGGCGCCGGCGCCCCGGTGTACCTGGCGGCCGAGATCCTGGAGCTGGCGGGCAACGCGGCGCGCGACAACAAGAAGACGCGCATCATCCCGCGCCACCTGCAGCTGGCCATCCGCAACGACGAGGAGCTGAACAAGCTGCTGGGCAAGATGACGATTGCGCAGGGCGACGTGCTGCCCAACATCCAGGCCGTGCTGCTGCCCTAGAAGACAGAGTCGCCACACAAAGCCAAGGGCAAGTGAAGTGCAGTACACAACAACACAGTAAAGGGCTGAAATCCCTTTTGTATCTAATGGCTCTTTTCAGAGCCACTACATCTTGAGAAAAGGTGTTAGCTTTTATCCTTGTGTTATGCAACCCATGCATTTGCAACTATCTTTAAGGATTCAAGAATGTTAAATGCTTTCATTACTGCTAAGGTGTGCCAGGTCATGGTCCGTGCTTCAAGTAAGTGCTTGGAAAATCAAGTGGGAATGTCCACTTGATTGTCCACAATCCATTCAAAAGAGGGAAAGTTAGGGAAGCAACAAATGAACTGAAAGGAAATTTCAGCGAAAATAAAAGCTTGGATGTCCAGAGGTACTAGCTAATAAGGTGATTGTCTTTAATTTGCAATTTCAAGTCTCACTTCAAAACTAAGCAGAAATCATTCTAATATGGTCTCAAAATGGTCTCTGCTGTACATCACAATTGGTGACAGACCATCAGAGAATTTGTTCTCAGATCCCAAGAATAACAATGTCAAGAACACAAAAATGACATTTGTGCAGTCTTTTCCAATCAACCAACGATATAGTTTACCTTTCAGCCAATGATTTTGTTGCGCGGGTCTTTTGAAAAATTGTGAGGCCAATCAGAATGCTTCCACATCTATTTAAGGACAAGTGCAGCTGCTTTTACTACAGTCTGTTATCTTGTCTCCTAGCTCTAATGGCTCGTACCAAGCAGACAGCGCGTAAATCCACCGGCGGCAAGGCCCCGCGCAAGCAGCTGGCCACCAAAGCCGCCCGCAAGAGCGCGCCGGCCACCGGCGGTGTGAAGAAGCCGCACCGCTACCGGCCGGGCACCGTGGCGCTGCGTGAGATCCGGCGCTACCAGAAGTCCACCGAGCTGCTGATCCGCAAGCTTCCGTTCCAGCGCCTGGTGCGCGAGATCGCGCAGGACTTCAAGACCGACCTGCGTTTCCAGAGCTCGGCCGTCATGGCGCTGCAAGAGGCTTCTGAGGCCTACCTGGTGGGTCTGTTCGAGGACACCAACCTGTGTGCCATTCATGCCAAGCGGGTCACCATCATGCCCAAGGACATCCAGCTGGCGCGCCGCATCCGCGGGGAGAGGGCATAAACCAATCAAATGAAACTTCAACGAAAAGGCTCTTTTAAGAGCCACCCACAATATTTTAAAAGCAGCTGTAGAACATTGTATTGTTTCAGAGATTTGTTGGGAGAGGGTTTTGTTGTTTTGAGTTAAATAACTAGCATTCAAAGTAGCCTAGTATGTGATACTGTAGTTTTAATTCCACTACTTATGGTCCAAACAACTCTTAAGGTTAAAAACTGAGTGGCCAGCTAGTTTATATTTTTCCATTCAGGTTCTTTAATTGAAACTGTGTCAGAGTAAATCAAACCTTTTCTTGGGCCTAAATTGAAGTAGCTACAGTTTTTTTTTTTTTTTCTCATAGTCTTGTAGTTGGGCTGAATTCACAGTAAGCTTTCTGCTTCAGCCACACTAAATATTGGTATTACAGGCTTGTTCCACCAGGCTCAGCTAAAATACATTACAAATACACTGAGTATAATGAGAAAATATAGTTAGGAAAGCTCTAATTTTACAAAAAGGAAGCTACAGTCAACACTAAAAATGGCATTTTAAGTTAATTTCACTGTAGCATTAAAATGCTTTTTCTATTCTTTGGAATGAATACTCTAGGAAAAGTTTATTTTGTAATTTCTATAAGTTGGCAAGAGAATTCAGTCTTTAGGTGGTTAAGCATAATTTTTTTATAATGTTGAAGAGTTTCAATTCTCATACAAATGGTAATAACTAGTTTTGCATTTTTGTTTAGCTGTTTTCAAATTTGTGAGGCTTCCTCTATGAGTAGTGAAATTGGGAAGAACTTTTTCCAACCTGGCTCTTGTTTGAAATCTGAATTCTTTCCCACAGTACATCCTTCCCAGCACTGGCTCTACAAAAACATGAACACCAGAGATCTCCAGCCATGTATCTCAGGAATCCAGGTGAGTCATTCCAGGGAGCATTAGGAATTTTTTTTGAAGACCTTGCTTGTTACACCACATTGACCATCAAACTGGGTGAGGTGGCTCAGGCCTACAATCACAGTTCTTCAAAGGCTGAAGCAGGAACATCACCTCCAGGTCAAACTATGTAGCAGGACTCTGCCTGAAAAGACCAAAAGAAACAAAAGTCAAACCAAAACAATTGACAACAGCAATAATAAATAACCTATACATAAGCACATTCAAAAATCATTTTATGTATCTTTATATATCCTCATAATAAACACATCTTCAAATAAATTTTCTCTTACCCTTATTCTAAATAGTCTTGTCAGTATTCCAACACAATCAGATCAAGTTGTATTATAAGTGAAGGAAAAATCAGTGGAAATAAAACAAAGGTTTTACCACTATGTTTAAAATATTCAAACCAAAAAGGAAATGAAGTGAAAATCTGAGACTAAGCTAAATTTATGCCTAGAGCCAGACCCAAGGCTAGATGTGTGACAGATTTGACATTTTTGTTTCAGTTTCAGGGTAAACCTACCAGGAGACAGAGATAGACAGACAGAGAGAACTTACTGTGATGGATATAAAGTCACCTTTAATCAATTTGAACATAACATATTTAGTGCTGATGTCAGTTTGGAATGTTTTATACTCATTCAGTATTGAATATCATCTTTCTTTATAGAGATGGAAAAACATGAACAGATTCTTGGAAGCAGGGAAAGAGCTAAGGATTGTTTTTCAAGAGTCAAGTGCTATGTAAAGCTTCTGCATTTCAAGGCAAGCTCTCCGCATCTCAATTTTCAGAGAAACTTCAGCATAAGAAATTCATGTGAGGAGAGGAGCCAGGGAGATGGCTCAGTGGAATAAGTGCTTCCCTGGTAAGTGGAAAGACCTGAGTTCAATCCCCTGCTCTGAAAAAAAAAAAAAAGATTCCAGTAAGTTGGCCCTATTGCCATCACTAGCCAAACATTCTCATCAAACCCACACCCATTGAATTTTCTGCTTAATAAGTTTACCTACAAGTGGATTATCAAATACAGTTTCTTCCTCAAAAATAATTCTATTTCAGAAACAGGGCTGCCACAGGGTAGATGGTAAGTGGCAGTTATTATCCTAGCCTGAGCTACATTGTCACCAGAGTCAGCTGCTGACTACATTTACCTGGTATGAGGTAAAGTGGGCAGTATTTGAGAAATAATTTATTTAGTTGACTTATGAGTGAGCCAGGGGGCTAGGGGGAAAGCCTGAGGTAGAATTGGTTGGCCAGCTGTACTGATAAGAATTGAAGAAAGAACAGACAAGGAAGTAGAATTTCTGACAAGAATGGGCTTCTTCTGGCAACATGGAATGCAGCCTCTTCCCTACTGAAAGAAGGTGTAACCATTCCTTACTAAACTCCTGAGATTTTAAAAGCCAACGAACACAAATAAATCCAATGAGAACTTTAAAATCCAGTGAATATAAATAAACATTATGTACTACAAATATGTACAAAAAGATAAAAAAATGAAAGTAAGGAGATAGATGAGGTAGGAGTAGGATGGAAAGAGATGATGTGTTACATGTACCAACTTCCAAAGAAATGTAAACATCATGAACTGCAAACATATGCTTTCTTTCTTTCTTTCTTTCGACAGAGTTTTACTATGCAGTAAGAGATGACCTCCAACTCACTTTGCAGCTCAAATTGCCCTGGAAGTTCCAGCAATAATCCTGCCTCGACCTCCCAAGTGCTGGGATTGCAGGTGCATGCTACCACCCAGGCCTAAACATGTACCATTAATAAAATCTTTAAAACTTTTTCAGTGAAATTTCCTCAGGCAACATAGAATGCAACCTCCTCCCTTCTAAAGGGAGTTGTAATCACTACTAAATTCCTGAATTCTGAAGAATTTATTTATTTATTTAATGTATTTGGTACATGGTCTCACTATGAAGCTCAGACTCCTAGTGATTCTCTTATTTTCAGCCTCCCCAGCTCTGGGATTACAGGCATGTGCCACCATGCCCAGACTCTGGTGCTGGCTCAGCATGCCCAGGGGCTGGGACGGGGTGCCTGGGGGCAGTCCCTGTGATTGCCTAAGCAGGCCTTTATTCTGATGAGCTATCTCACCTGCTGGTGAAGAATTTAAAATACTAAATAATCAGGATTTTTCCCTAAAATTCTAGTTTCCATTAAAGCCTATATGTTGAAGAACTGGGTTAGAGACACTCAATTCCAATTGATCATTTTAAACCTAGACAGTCACCTGTGATAGGTGGCTACTAAACAATTGTGTTCTACTTATCTAATCTTATTATTTCCAATAAAAGCTCTCCTAATTCCTCCTTTTGGCTCATGACTTTATTCCTGGCCCCTGTGAGATCCTAAATTCAGTGTATGCGGCACCAGTATCATATTAGGGGACATCAGGTCTTAGGAATACTCTTTAAGACCAGAACAGAACTATTGTCTTCTTGAAAACATCTACAGTCTGCTTCAGAGCAACTACACAGTCTGCTGCCCAAAAATGTACACTCACTTTAGGAAAAGAAAACTTGTATAAATATTTTAATATCAAATTTATTGAGACATCATGAAGTTAATACAAGGTACTTTTGGTCTACAATTTCAAGCGGTAAGGCCGGCCAGATAGCTCAGCAGACTAAAGCACCTCCTTAGATAGAGCGCAGCTGCCTGGCTTCCATCCGGCTTGCCGTGCTAGCCCCACCCCCTAGGGCACTCTGAGACAGCCATTGACATGAGGCGTGGTGGCACACGCCCATAATCCTAGCGCTTGGGAGGCTGAAAAGAGGAGAATCATTAAGAGTCTGATCTATGTAGTGAACCCCTGTAGACACAGTACCAAATACAGAAATAATAATAATTTCAAGTGGTGGCCATTAGCACAACAAAGTACTCCCTGGGTGACCTGGATCACTGAGTCTGCTGCATATGCGTTTTACAAATTCTCTAAGGGCTACTGTATAGTGGTTTTTCTGCCATATACAATATCCTTTAGGGTTCCCATATGAGAATAACACCATCTTTTGAAAAAAAAAATCATATTATTTTGCTTTTCCCCAGAGAGAGAGAGAGTTCTCGGGCTCTATATTTGTGCTTTTACCATTAATTTAAGAGCTGTGATGTTCAAGATAGCAGCCACTTGCCATATGTGGCTATTAAGCACATGAAATGTGGCTAATCCAAATTGAGTTGCACTTTTATTTTGAAAGAGGGTTTCTATATGTGGTGCAGGCTGACCTTAAATTTTCCTGTGTAACCCAATCTGGCCTTGACCTCACAGTGATCATCCTGCCTCAGCCTCTTTGGTGCTGGCATTACAGATGTGCCAGATTTTGAAGATTTAGCACACACACAAAAATTAATTCAATACTTTTAGATTACTTATGAAATAATATTAACATATTAAAATAATGTTAGTCTTTCTTTTTACTTTAATATACCACTAGAAGGTATTAAGTATGTGGTTCTTAATTTTCTGAGGCTCCTATGAGCATGATGTTCGCAGACCAGAAGCTGATTTTTACATAACTGATGCTGTTGAGTGAAATTAACATTGAAATGAAATTTGAAAGTTAAGCCTTTTATCTAGCATTCTCATTCTGAGAATGACACAGGCCACCAGCACTTTTGTGGTACCATGGAAGTAGAAACAAAACTATATTCAACATTTCCTGGAATCCACTTGGTTTCTAACTGGTTCCCTATGACAAAGCTTCAGTTCTTTAGTTCCAAAACTGGGAGCATAATGGCACCAACCTTCAAGTGCAGCAGTAAGGAACCTGTTGAAAACAGACACAATCAGCAACAGTACTTGACATGCTGTAAATAAATAATAAGAAACTGCTAGTTCTTAGCTGGCCTTGGTGGTACACAACTATAATCCCAGGACTCAGGAAGATAAAGCAGGATCACTCACTGAAAGTTCAACGTCATCCTGAGCTACATAGTCTAAGTTCAGTGTGAACTACACAGTGAGACCCTGTCTCAGAACAAAATGAAAAACAAAAAAACAGAAGCTGCTAGTTTTCAGGGCTGTTATTAGCCCTTAATTGATGTTCCCTTCAGAAAAGATGCAACCTATCTATAGCCAGCATGTTCACCTGCAGCACGGATTTCAAGCACACATACCCTGTACCTTGCCTTTGGGTTCACATAGCCCAAATCTGAAATTTTCCCTCGGGTAAGAACAGGACGCTTAATTTTCCAGTCATTAGATCACTTGTATGAAAATGTGAATAATGTATTACCTGTGTTACATTAATTTTTGTGTTATACCTTAATTTACCTGTGACTAAGGTTTTTCTTGAATTTTCAATAATTAAGTCAGCAGTGTAGTTTAAAGAAAAGTCATTGGGAATTTTGTCTAAACAGCAGTGCTTGGGGAACTATATGAATATATATTATTGCTGCTTTCAACATTTTATACACTTCAACAAAAAGTTGAAATGTTGATAATACTAACTATAAATATAGATTTTTTGAAGGAAATTGAAATGTCACCATTGAACATGCCATAGTGACATAAAGTGTATTTGGAACTGAAAGCAATTTAACGTCACCAGATGCAGTAGGACTCCGTTTTCCCCTTACCTAAAGGCAAAGCATAAGTTACACTTTATGCAGGTGGTATAAGTTTCCCTAATGAGATGTTATCCACAGGAAAAGCAAAACTCTTCCCAGATAGGGAGGTGGTACCAAGACAGGTCTTCATAAATCATCCTTACTAATTCTCACTTTGTATTAGTTTTGTCCATATCCTTCCTACTTACTTGCCTCAAACATCATTTCTTGAAACACAAGGACCCTTCCCATGTTTAGAATGTGACTGTGTCTTAGAGGACCTTGTGGGCCTGTAATCCCAGCTCTTGGGAGGCTGTAAACAAGCAGATCACTATAAGTCTGATCTAGTAGTGAAACCCAGAACACCCTGTAGACCCTTCCCTAAAATACAAAAAAAATAAATAAATAAATAAAAAACAGAGGACCTTCATCAAGTTTCCTGTTGCTGCAGTTTGATTCAACCTGAAGTAAGTAAGGGAAGCAACCCCATGGCAAGAGTTTCAGATGGCCCAAAAACCCAGGAACTGAGACGACAAAAGCCAGGCAGTATGACTTCATACGTCTGTCATCTATACCAGGTTCTGTAGCCCTGTTTTGTTCTATTCTCTCTACTCAACAGGTATCTTGGTTTGTGTCATATAAGAAAAGGGGCTTGGCATCCCAAGCCCCAGACATCAGATCAATTAAAATTTCTAAAATTGAGTTTTGGTTTCTGAATGCAAAATTATTGACTGGCTCATGACTTCCAGATTGTGCTATGCAGCTTAGGCTGGCCTTGTGCTCACCTTTGTAACTGCCAGGCTGGTCTCAAACTCACAGAGACCCTCCTGTCTCAACATCTTAAGTGCTGGGATTACAGGCATGTGCCACCATGCCCAGTTTCAGGCCAGCACAGCATGTGGTATGGGGGATCAAACTCTGAACCTTGTGCTTGCCAGGCAGGCCCTTAGGTCTCCCCAGCCTCTGGTTCAATCTATTGTTTGGGTCAGATATTCTATCTTCAATATTTTAGTAGACAGAACACTGTTACTTGAAACCAAGATGAGACCACAGAAGGCCAGGATGACACCAGAGGGCTTTCTAGAGTTGCACTTTTCAGTCTCTCTAAACCACAAGGGACTGAGCGCAGGCAAAAGACTTTCATGAAGAGGGCTGTATTACATAAAAACAAATGGGAGACTACAAAGACAGCATGAAAACAAAAGGAATGCAGAAGAGCTCATAAATACTTCTATATTAATGTTGAAATATCTTAGGTATATGACATTAAATAAAACATACAATTAAAATAGATTTGCCTATTTTTTTCCTTGCTTATACTGTTTTTACAAAGTTTTACATTACACATGTGGCTTGCTTCTATGCTCACCTTTCTGATAATGGTTGTTCTACAACTTCTTCTTCATTTGCAAAGACCTCTTCAGTAACTGGGCAGTGTTAATGTGCGCTTTATGCAACAGCCCTCAAGGAATGTAAAAGTGAGAGTTGGACATTTCCAACAGCAGAAAAGTAGGCACAAAGGCAGCAAGGAACACGAAAATCCCAAGTATGGTGGCAGTATCTGGACTCTCAGCACTCTGGAAAGCTAAGGGAGGAGGAACACAAGTGTGATGGAGTTCAGCTTGGGAAATGTGGGCCTGTCTGAAAAACAGAGAGAGAGAGAGAGAGAGGCGAAGGAAAGGAAAGGAGAGGAAAGGAAAGGAAAGGAAAGGAAAGGAAAGGAAAGGAAAGGAAAGGAAAGGAAAGGAAAGGAAAGGGACAACCCAGGGCAAGAGAGAGGCTAGGAAGTATATAGCAAGTGCCATTGTCATGGATTCAATTTCCAGCACAAAAAAAAAAGAAAGAGACAGACAGAATTGTCAAACTTCAATAAGAAAACTTCATCTCTGCTGGGAAGATAGCTTGGCCTCTGAGCACTTGCCTGACAAGTGCAAGGAGCTGGGTACCACATGCCATGCCGACCACCAAAGCCAGGTATGGCAGCACACACCTGTAATTCCAGCACTGGAGAGGCTGAGACAGGAGGATCACTACAAATATAAGCTGCATAGCAAGACTCTGTGCCAAATAAATAAATACATAAATGCATAAATGCATAAATAAATAAATGTTTTTTAAAAAAATCTCTACAAAATATATAAATTTAACACAATCCCAGTAAAATGATCAATGGATTTTTTTCAATAAGTGATGAAGGAAAGTTGGAGGATATCTTGAAGGAGGATTGGAGGACATCTTCAAATACATATTTAAAATAATCAAAGTAGAATCTAAAAAAGGACGGTAAGAACAAGAATCTCACTTCTAACAGCTACTGGTCATATTTTTAGTATGACTATTATATGTCAGGTATTCTAAGCATTGCAGGTAGAGTGCTAAACACTATTTAGAACAGCTATACCATACCTTACAAATGGCCAAAAAGATCAAAGGAGTATAACAAATCCAAGATTTAGTCTGGAGGAAATTTAAACTAAGATAATGGTGAAATCAAAACTGGGAAGGAGATACAGAATGAGCGTTTATAAATGGCAGTAGAGGATGTAAATAGTGCTATGTATGTAGTCACTTACCCTAATACAAAAAGCAAAAATACTGGGTGTAAAAATAGCAACACAGGCCAGCCAAATAGCTCAGCGGATTAAAGCACCTGAAAGCAAGCCCAGGAGCCTGGAATTCGATTCCAGGACCTCCCGCCCCACCCTGGGGTGCAGTGAGAAGGGAACTGAGACTGGGCGTGGTGATGCACCTCTGTAATCCCAGTTTTGGGAGGCTGGAAACAGGATCACTATGAGACCCTGAACACCCTGTAGCCCTTTCCCTAAAATGCAAAAAAAAAAAAAAAAACCGACCCCCCCCCCCACACACACACAAAGCTAGCAACACAAAGCCTGGCATGGTAGCAAAAACCTGTCATTCCAGCACGCTTGGACGCTGTGGCAGGAGGATTCCAAGACAGTACTACAGTTCTGAGCTTTTGGCGACTAAATGAGATCCTGTCTACATAATGTAAAGGACTAGGGATGCGTGTTCAGTAAAGGCCTTGGGTGCAAGGCGGGACGTGCCCGGGTGGGGTTGGGTCGGGGGAGGGTTACCTCAAAACTAGTATAAAAAAACACATAATTTCGCCCCTCCCCTTCCTAGTGCTACATTCTAAGAGGGAATTCACTCACACCAGTTTATTCTTGTGGAAATTTGGGCTTTAGTCTCCAGAAACTGCAATGCCTTTTTTTTTTTTTTCACCAAAATCTACCCAACACAAAAAAATACCAGGAGCCAGAACTAGGTCCAGGGCGAATTCCGCGGTTAGGAAAAAATGCAAACACTGCTAATGAAAACTTGAGCCTTTTATTGGAAACAGGCATCATGTCAGCGCAATTTCAGTTACTTTGTTGTGTTCTGCATGGAAGTTTTATACACAAATTAACACTTATAACCTCTACGTTTCAGACCAAGTGAAAGATTAAGCAGAAACCTACGTTCGCAGCCCTCAAAGCTCGTCACTTCTGGGGACACCGCTCCGGAAAACAGGAATACCTCACCCTGCACGGTCCCCCCCAGGGAAGGCAGAACTCCTGCCACCGCTAAAGCGCTTGTTAGTTTTTTTTCCTGTACTTGCAGGATTAGCTTGCCGATACCCACCCTCTTTGCAGTGTCCGGAGGTCCTTGGGCTTACAATGTACAGGAGTGACTGCTGCAAAAGCCCGGAGGATTATTCTAGTGGCCGCTCTGTGACACTGGAGAAGCCGCGGCCAGACGCACGCGCCAACCCAGGCGCAGAGCGGGAACTTTCGAATCCTCTGTAGTCCAAGCCATACGGAGCACCAGAGACTGGTTCTCGCAGCTAACAGCCGAGGACGTGTCTCTGGCCGGCAGCGAGTCAGAGCGCCAAGGGGAGGAAAGTCACAGGATCGGCTGGCCACGCACGGACACGCCCCGACTGCACCAGGAGTAAACAAGTGTCAGCTCTTCCTCTGGAGATCAGTGGTGGCTCTGAAAAGAGCCTTTGGGGTTGGAGAAGCAGTGGAACAATCTACTTCTTCTTAGGCGCCGCCTTTTTGGGCTTGGCAACCTTAGGCTTGGCGGCCTTGGGCTTCACAGCCTTGGACGCGCTCTTGACCTTCTTGGGCTTGGCAACCTTAGCCTTCTTGGGACTCTTGGCCACCTTCTTAGCGCCAGCAGCCGCGGCGGGCTTCTTCGCCTTCTTGGGGGTCTTCTTGGCGCTCTTCTTGGGCGTGGCGGCCCCCGCAGCCTTCTTGGGCTTCTTGGCGGCCCCAGCGGGCTTCTTGGGCTTGGCCGCGCCCGCCTTCTTGGCCTTGGGCTTGGCCTCCCCGGAAGCCGCCTTCTTGTTGAGCTTGAAGGAGCCGGAGGCACCGGTGCCCTTGGTCTGCACCAGGGTGCCCTTGCTCACCAGGCTCTTGAGCCCCAGCTTGATGCGGCTGTTGTTCTTCTCCACATCGTAGCCGGCGGCCGCCAGCGCCTTCTTGAGCGCGGCCAGCGACACCCCGCTGCGCTCTTTGGAGGCGGCCACAGCCTTGGTGATGAGCTCGGACACCGGCGGCCCGGTGGCCTTGCGGCGCGCCCCTGCAGGCTTCTTGGCAGCCTTTTTCTTGACAGGGGTCTTCTCCGCCGGGGGCGCGGCAGCGGGGGCGGCGGCAGGAGCGGTCTCGGACATTCTGAGGTTCGAGGACGCGGTGGCGGGGTGGCGCCGCCGAAGCTGTATATATAGAGCGCAGGCGCGCTCTGATTGGTGCGTCCTTTGCCTCCTGGCTGGCAGCCTCCGAGCCGCCGCGCTGCGCCCGAGTTGTGTTTGTTCCACTTCACAAAAGGGAGAAAATATTAAAATGCCCTGCACCAAACCTTCCGGGTTTGATCAGGAAAGGTCCCCAGAAGCCTCGAGCTTCGTGCTATCCATTTCTTTTACCCACAGCCACACAGACACCTCGGCTAGGCGTCCCCAAATCCCCCAACTCCAAAGGAAGCCCAGGGCCGTGAGAGACCACTTTCTGTTTTTCTTCTAAATTACCTGGTCGCTCCTTTGCCTCTCAAAGTTCTTTTTCCCAGGGATGGTTAGGCACATCCTTCTCTTATTTTAAAGACAAAAATGAAATGATTTCCACCCGAATTTTCACTATAATTCTGTTTCTTCGCAAGGGAAGTAACACAGGTCCTGGGTGACTTCTTCACACTGAGCCACAGTAACTGTGGAGTGGGAGAAGGAGTTCCAGGGCCAGTCCAGAGCACTAAGTGTGTGAAGAGAGGGGTCTGTAAACCTTGAGGTGGGGGGGTCCTGTGGGGTGAGGATTAGGGACTTCAAACTTGGATTTAAAAGCATTGAAACTATCAAATCCTTCTTTTCAGAGGGGCGGGTGGGGCACCCTTTTCAGGTCTCCAAAGGCAAGAAATTGGTCTGAGTTTACAAAGCTCTCAGGACCCCCTTGGAGTTGTGCTGGCAGGGGGTCCGCCCTGGAGAATAGAGATAATGAAAAAGAAAAGAGGCCTCTTAAATTGGCCAAGTAGATTTACACTGCCCCCAATAGATTTGTCAGCTAGGGACATTGAGATTATCTGCTTTCAAAGAAAACACCTTAGTCATTTATATAAAATGTGTATTTTGTATACTATATGTAAAATATCTGCCATATAGAGATGAATTTTAGGCAATGAAAATTCTAGGTTACTCCAGTGACAATACATTGTTTATGTCAAGGTAAAGAAGAACACTGTATAACCCAGAACACAAAGATGGAGACAAAACAATTGACTTTAATAAAAGAAACCTTTTACTTAGATGAACGATAGTTTTGTAATAGGAAAACCTGCAAAATTTTAAACAGAGAGACAAGAAATATACTAGAACATGTACTTTATACCACCTGTGGTTGAACCACTAGATTCTTCTCATAATCTCTAAGCCTACCTTTCTCTATTCTGAAGTTCGTTTTGCTAGTTGAAGCTTTGCTATTTCACATTTCATCTTTTGGTTCTATAAAATTGGATTTTTATCCCTTGAGACAAAAGACAAGGTAAACTTTCTGCTTATATATTCAGTATAATTACATACCGAGGTTTAAGGGAGTATTAAAACATAGCAAAAAATCTTATTCCTCATATAGCTGCATTAAAATAGATATTAAGTGTCAGCCATAGAATGTGGTAAGGTCAAATAAGGTGATACACATTGAGTTCAGTAATGTTGAAAAACACAGCAAATTCTTTAGACTCAAAACTGAATAACATTTAGCATTTGGGACCAGTATCTACCACCGTTTATGCCCTCTGGGAATTAACAGCCTAATGGGATTAAGGATGGATGAATTAGCAGAAAACCACTTTACACTGGCCTCCTTCTGAGTGAATTCTAGTATGGAAATTGTGAGAAAGTATTGGAAGTATATCAATAATTGAAGTACCTTCATCAAGCTAATATTTTAAAGAATAAAAGTAAGAACTTGTCACTTTGACCCGACTCTGTGTAAAGTGAGCCCCCACCTCATCTGATTCTCAGGGAAGGGTTCATGTCTTCCAAGAAAATACTGTGCAGGGTCTTGATTGCACAATCAGTGGTCTTTAGTATAAATTACCACCCTGGCATGGAAATCACTGATGTGTAAATTTGATTCCTGTGATGCAGTTTTCTAATGCAAGTATTCTTGTTGAATGAATTAAATCACATCTATTTATATGCAAATCTCAAATCCAAAACCCTAAGCCATAAGAATACCTATACACCCAGGATTTTGTCCCAACCTCCTGGTACTGGTGGAAATGATAGTAAGAGATCTAAAAAACTAAAAAATAAATCCTTCTTCACATCCCTTGTATCCTGTATTGAGAAAATTACGTACAACTTAAAAGCAAGGCAAAAATTTTTTCATGTTCTTCCAAACCAAAGTAGAGAACTGTCTAAAAAGCCATGTAGAGGTCATCTTATACAAAAGATACTGTTACAAAAAAAAATGTGATTTACATACATAATTTCTTTATTTTTTAACACATTGAAAAACTTAAAACAGGTGTTGACTACACTGAACCAATGATAAAGCACAAGATGTAAATATGCATTAGATAATAGCTTTCATCAGAATAAGTACATTGTCTTACACAATGTTTATTTTGCAGGAAACATGGCTGTAAAAATTTGTCAGATATGTTAAGGTGTTATTATTTAGTCCTGGCGCAGAAGCATGAACTTGGTTAAACACAAGATAAAAAGAGGGAATAAAAATGAAAGTCAACTAAGCAAGAGATCTGCTCTCAAGGACTTGTAGCTATAAGACTAACACAAACAAGCACAACTGTCATACAGTATACAAAACCTGCTAGCAAAAACCCAAGTCAAGCAGCAAAAAGAATGAGAGGGAAAACAGTGTTAATGGGCTGGTTAACTTTTACCCCAAATATTTACCAACTGAGAAAGTATGACATTAAATTACAATTTAGAATAGTGATTGTCAAACTTAATTTTTTGTTCCTTTTACTTTTTAATGTATTCAATACAGGGTCTCACTACACAGCTCAGACTTGGAGTGATCCTTCTGTTTTCAGCCTCCTTAGTGCTGGGATTACAAGCGTGAGCCAGTACACCCACGGACGCTTAGGAGTGGGGCCAGCACATATGGTACCGGAGATCGAACCTTGGTCTCTATGCTTGCCTAAACAGGTACATAGTCCGCTGAGCTATCTTGCCAGCCTCAAACTTAAATTTTAAGACCTCTTTATATTCCTAAAAGTTTTTAGTCCCACTATGAACATTATATAAGATAACTACCATTAGTCATAAACACTTCACAAAAAGGAAGTAGAGACTGAGAATTCAGACTTCCCTAAGAAATTCAACAGACTATCATACATATAATCTTATATAGTATGCATAGAGTGTGTATATAAAATTATAACTAATATATCTTGACTGTACACATATGTATTAAAGTACCAATTGAGCTACAGTTAAATAGGATAAAACTTTTACCTTTCCATATTCGAAATGATTAAAAGTAAACTACTTTCCAACTATTAACTATATAGTAACGTGTGTAAAGCTTTAGAAGGCAGTATGTTTACTTCTGCAAATACACCGTGTGGGAGATATCCTCACTTCAGAATCACAGTTCACCACGTCTCCTGCTTTTCTTCTTTGTGAACACAAGATGGCGCTCCAAAAGAAATGCTTCTTTTAGAAGTTAATGCAAGACTTCACAGTCCTCCAGACCTTAAGTAATTATTAAGCCAAAGGTACACTTCGTTTTTTATCCTTTTCGGTGTAGGGAAATTAAGATTTGATAGATAATATTTCTGAGGCGCTAGAGATCTGTGAGACTAGGAATCCTATGGGCAAGAAAGACCGCTGGGAGAGTAAATTGTCGTGTTCCCTCACTCTGCAGATTCCTCAGCACCTTCAATAAGCCCAGGAATGTGTTGGACTTGCAGACCAGAATACAAGAAGGTAGCCATCATGTGGTGTTGCCAGGAGAGTCAAGGCCTGGGAACGTGAGGTGATTGGCAGGCTGACATGGACATAAAAATGGGAGCACAGTGAGTGTACTTAGGCATGAAGGTTAAATGGAGATTTTTAATGGGAAATTTTGAATATGGATGCTAAAAAATTAATTTTTAAAATATTATATTTGTTCTTTATATTTTAAAGTCAAATGACCACAGTGAAGACAATGACAGGAGAAGAGTCCTGCTGTGTAGAGATGATCACATAAGAACTAGCTTTAGGTTGATAGAAAAAATAAAACTGATTATAGCAATTTTGATCATGATGGGAGTAAAAATAAATATTTACTGAAGATTATGTGCCAGTAAGAATAAAGAGATTTGTACATGTGGGTCAGGTTTCTTTCACTTACAAGTATGATTTCTAGTTGCATCTATTTACCTATAAAAGTCTTCAGTTTATCATTTTTATATCTGAGCAATATTCCATTGTATAAAAATACCACTTCTTTTTCACCCATTGCTCAGTTGGTAGATATTGAGGTCGTTTCCAAGATTTAGTGATGACAAATTGTATTGCCTCTCCAGTGTAGAAACGTGAAAGAATAAATAAAATCTGAATAAAATCTGAAAGGAAATAGATATAGTGAAAATAAAATCTGAAAGGAAATAGATATAGTGAAAGGGAAAGAAATTGTTCAAAGGGAAGGAACAGCTGGAATGAGGGAAAGGAGAAAAGAAAGGAAAAAGGGAAAAATAAATATATATGCATATAAATAGGACAGCTTGGATAACTGTACTGCTGATTTCTGTTGGTCTATTGAAAAGATCAGTTAATGCTTAAAAGTATTTTTTTCTCTCCTTTTCAATTTCTATAATTTTTTTACCAATTTTGATGCTAATATCTGGCAGTCTGAACAGCTAATTGTAAGACAACAGTATGTAAAATAACAACCCCTGTTGAATTCCTATCATCCGGTTTAGAGAAATTCTGAACTGTTTCTAATGCGTTTTTTCCTACTTTTTTTTTCTCTTTTTAAAGCAAAATAGAGATTTAAGGTACTTGTAACATTACTATACGCTCACAATCAAACCAACACCTTGATTGCACCCACTAAACCAAGTCGAGACAAAACTCCAAAGGCAGGCTGCACTGAAATCCAGCTGAAGTCCAGCTTGTTGAAAAACAAAATCAAAAATTCAATGGAAAAGATAACCTTCATCATTTTCATCTGTAAAAACAGAGAAATAAATTGATTTAGTTTAAATATCCAATTGCAGACTAGTAATTTTAGAGCTTTAGGTAAAAAATAATTTGAATATCAAGGTTTTTAACTTTTATAATTCCCATGGCTAGTTGAATTGCTAAATTATAATAATTCATGAAATAAACTTTTTTTTGGCTTCAGTCTTTCGCTGACTAAAGGTGTTTGCAATATAGGATGTTGCTTCTGTGACTTCAGCAGAAATAATGTTCAAACTAAACTCTTGGTCTAAGGGAAACCTGTAAATAATTAACCTTGAGTTGACACTGCATTACTCAGCAGATTTCAAAATTCAGTGGAGAGGAATTACTACCCACGACTGACTATGAATAAGAGCCCTGAGAGGAGAGACTGAGGTCAGTACACCCCTGAGGAACACACATTGTGAAACAGACAAGACACTAACCAGTGTCATAATTCCATTTCTTCAAAGGACTGCCAAAGCAGAGAAGCTACTCCTAAACTGTACTCCTTAATACTTACAGGGCAAGTTCAAAAAAGGAAGATCAGTTTTACCAAATAACATAGTAAAAACGGCCTCACAGAGAAGTCACTTCCATGTGTCATGAATGGAAGTAATGAATTAAACCTGGGAGCTTTTGGAACCTGCAGAGACTGATATATTTTACTGTTGGTTTATCTTTTTTATTTTAACAATGAGACAAGCACACCTTGGGCATCTTTTTTTTTTAGGTTTTTCATTTTAGGGAAAAAAATAAAACATAACTTCATAACAAAACAATAGGACAATAATAATAGTTAATGAATTGTACATTGTTGCTATCTTAAAAGTAGTTACTCAGAGTACAACATATGGGCATAAAAATTTCTCCAATTAATGGTAGCACATGCTTCATATAATATACACTGTGGAACAAAATGAGGTGATGGTTAGCATGCAAATGCACTAACTTTAGGCTTTCAACTCTCGACAGGTTGAGGTGAAACATGTGGAAAGTGTGTATGATGTGCCTTAACTATGCAGACTAAATGCCTAAGTGGATGTACTGTTTTACCCCTTTTCAGGGCTCAGGTTACCTTGACACAGGCCGTGCTTAGCACAAGTCTAGATTTTTTTTTTCTTTAAAATACTTTGGCATGGTTTGTGGAAATCATATGATAAACAAGTTGGCTAAGTATGCAAAAATTTACTTCTGTTGAGTGCTGCATTTTAAGAATCTAGATGAGAAAAGTAGTCACAGCTTTATTATTTTTGTGTTTCAGAGATAGATCTTTAAATTCTCATTTTAAATCTTATGTTGCAGCCATATATGTTTGAAAGTGCAGTGCATTGTGAATCTTGTTTTTTAAAACTATAGGTGCTTTTGTGTATAACTTTAATGATTTATAGGCTGTTAAACGAATTGTTTTTACACTTAATCAGTGTAATCCAAATGATAAGGATACAGTTTACATGCTTTCTACCAAAAAAAAAGAGAGAGAGAAAGAGAAAACTGTAAGAAACAGCAGGTGGTCTTAGGATTTGATGTCTTCCTGAGGTATGAGCATTTGAAGAGGTCAGAGAACCCTAATAGATCTTCAGTAGAAAAGATAAGATTTGATTCAAGATTTAAAACGACAAAAAAAAAATGTTAGCCCAAAACTTCCTTTTTCACTGAACTACAAGATATTAGTAGTATAACCAACTTGCATTTTTCCCCTTTTCCTTTTGTTTCCCCTTTCCCCTGTCCTAGTTCCTTTTTCCTGTTGAACAATTTCTATTGTGTATTTGGGACTTCAGTAACTCTTTCTGTTCTCAAACCAGAGAAACGATGCTTACACATGAGTCCTACGTAGGCATTCTACAAGGGGATTCTGAAGCATTGTGTAATACACAGCAACGTCCTCATATAAGTGCTGTTACTTCCATTAGTGGTATTACAAGATGTGATCAAAAATATGGTGAATGTTTAAATGAAAAGTTAAAGATTTATTAAAACACATTGTCATTGGTCTCCTTTGAAATACTGCCTCTCCCATCCAATACAAGAATTATTCTTGCCATTTTCTGAATTGTGAAAGTCCCCTTTCATGAATGTCTGAAGATCCAAGACTATAGTTAGCCCAAGGTCCTGAACTGATTCAAAATGTTTATGGCAATGAGAGAGGAAGGAAGAAAGAAGGGAGAAGGAGGAAGGGAAGAAAGAAGGGAAGGGAGGGGAGAATAGGGGAAGAGAAGGGAACACAAGGGAGGTTAGGGGAGCTCTGAAGCTGTGCAGCTTTTGGTTCTTCAACAAAGTCAACATGATCATGGAAATTAATTTGTATTTAGGACAGGGTGTATAGGGTGTATAAGGTCTCGCTTAGGTAAGACTCCTAATGATCCTCCTGTTTACAGCCTTCCAAGTGCTGGGATTACAGGCTCAGAAGCCACCAGGCCCAGTCTCAATAGCTATCTCAGTGAGCCCCAGGGTCTGGGCCAGCACAGCTGGGCCAGGGATCATGTGTCTGCATAAGCAGGTGCTTTGATCTGCTGAGCTATTCATCCAGTCTGAAAGTAAATCTTCTGAAGTCACAACAGTGGAACAAACAACACTCACAAAAGAGAGCTTCCAGACCTGCTTCAGGAAATGACAAGAAGGATGGGACAGGTATGATCAAAGCCTGGGAAGGGTTTTGAGGCTGCTTAAGGGCAATGTGTCTTTTGCTATAATTTTTTTTTTTTTTATTTGAACACAAACTGGGTTATTCTATTACACCTTGTGTTATGGATGGTTTATTCCTGCCTATGAGCTCTATAATAGTTACTGTCCAGTGGCCTCAGTATCTGTTAAGAATTGTAAGAGGGGGGCCGAGGAGATGGCTCAGTGGAATAAGCACTTCCCTGGCAAGCGCAAGAGTCTGAATTCAATCCCCAGCTCCACCAAAAAAAAAAAAAAAATTGTAAGAGGTCACTGAAATAAAGTATTATTTGACTCTGTTCAATCTTTTATTTCTTTCTTGGGTGCAGGGTCTCGCTACACAGCTTGGACTCATAGTGATCCTCCTGTCTCAGCCTCTGCAGCGCTGGAATTACAGGCATGCGCCACCACTCCAGGACTGAGTGGCCAGCTCAGTACTTCCAGGGTTCTGAGGCTGGCATTACATGTGGTACTGGGGATAGAACCTGGGTCCTTACTCTTACCAAGCAGGTGCTTAGACCACTGAGCTATCTCCTCGGCCCTAAAGTATTATTCGTAAACTATAATGATTACCCTATTTAACCACAAGTAAGCTGATATTCACAGACACAGAAGTACTGGCACAGTACAGTAGGTGGCTAAGAAGAAGGAATGAGGCTTTGGGATCACACACTATATATGCTCTATGAAATGCAGTTGGTAAAGTCTAAAAATTCACAGATACTTACACCTTCACCTGTATTCCCCATTGGTATGCATGCCTTAGCATCTCATATAAGTACCACAGCACCAAGCCTGGTGTCATTCCGAAGCCTCATGCTCTCATAAGTGGGATTTTAGGGAGGTCACTGGGTCATAAGTGTGTGCTACTGGATAATGTGGATGTGGTACTGCTTCCTTCAGTGACTGGCTTAATTTAAATCTGGGTATGGATAGTGAGAAGGTCCACCCTGGCTTTAGGAGTCGCCACTCAAATATAGCCTCGATGCAATAAAAGGGAAAGGGAGGTTTATGGGGAGCAGCTGACGCTGGAGATGGATCACACGTGTGGTGCTCCTGAGGCAAAGCACCTGAACAACGTGTTTCAGCTCCAAGAACACAGAGAGCCCAAGGCAATCCAAGCAAATAGGTTGCAAGGCAAATGGGGTGTCATGTGACATCTACCTGCCCAGTGCATAAGTAAATGTGATATGGTCCTTGAGTCATTTTTTTCTCCCTCCAGAGAGCAAGCTGCACCTGACCTCAGCTTTTGGTTGCCTGACTATTGTCTTTACTTCTTCATCCTCTACCACCCTTCACTCCAAGAATTGAGAGAGCTGTCCTGCACACAGCAGAGGTTCACTGCTTACCGCCTCTGACCTACCCTGCCACAAGCACCTTCTTTGCCATGGCCCTCTGCCCCCTTGCCCTGCTCCCTTGCCTCAGAACTATGGACTAAAAACTCTAAATACTGTGAACTAAAAATAAGTGTTTCCTCCTTTCACTAGTGGAAATTTGCTCCAGGAATGAGAAAATGACTAAGACAAGAGCATCCCTATTTTCCTTTAGAACACATCTCTTCAACTTGGATATAAATTGCTTGAGAGACAGCAAGATAAATTTTAAAAAGAAATGAACTTATATTTAAACCAGGTATATCCTGGTCCTTAGTGCATCATACTTATTCCTACCAACATGACACTCTTATTATTATCTATTTTAGGAACTTGTTTGTAATTTAGTATGGGTCCTGAGTGTGTGGCCATCTCTGCTCTGTCTCTCCTTTCCCCGTGCAGCTCCCAATAACAGTAAAGGTTTTGCAAAGAAAAGCTAAACCTTCCTAGACAAATAGAATAGGAAAAAGGACATAAGCCTTGAGAAATATAAACCTAACTGTGGAATCTGGGTAACAGGTGGATGAATGATAATTGCCATGTTGACCGTAGAAAGCTACATCCAGCAACTGCAAGGAAGGAAACATAGGAAACAAATAATTTCCTGCTATAGCACCCAGGAAATGTTTAGATCTTTGAGACATCAGAAGGCAAAAATATGAGCAGGACTGAAAACAGGTGGTTAGAAATGTGGGTCAGAAGGCTGTGAAGCCCTGTATCTTCTCTTCACATTAGCAACTATACAAACCCTTTATCAAGGCAATCCAGGCATGCAAGGGAGGTGGGGAGGAGGGAGTGTCTTTGATAATGTTAAACCAGAAGGATCTGAATTGAGAGATTCCAGGCATGCTTAAAGATGAGGTATAATACAAAGTTGAAAGCAAGACTTAAAAATAAATCTCTACAGTTAAAATTGAATCCTCTGGCTCATTGCACCCATTTGGCCCTGAGAACACTAGTGCTAAGCTTATAACTCTCATGATTTCTTATTTCAAAACATTTTTATTTGTTGTATGTAATGCTTTGACCAGAACAGTAAATGTACCTGTTTCCCAATGGTACTGTAACAAATTACCACCGAGAGGCATTTAAGAGTTCTTTACAGTCCCTCAGTTCTGGGGCATTGAAGTTTGAGATCAGTGCATTAGCAGGGTTGGTTTCTTCTCAAAGGTATTCTTTCCACACCTTCTTTCTTAGATGCTGGTGGTATCAAGTGTTCATTCACTTCTAGATAACTCTGCTCCCTATATTTATTCTCTCTCATTCTCAAGTTTCACCTTTTCACGAACATACCAGTCATATTGAATTAGGGCCTATCTTAGTGGTCTCATTGTAACTTGACTTGCCTTGTAAAGGTTATATCTCCAAAGTGATCACATTTTGAGAAACTCAAGATTAGGGTTTCAATATACTTTTTTTCTGAGGAGATACAATTGAACTTACAGTTTTAGTATAAATCAAAGATTTGCATAGAATTTATATTTTAGGAAATTGCATCTTGATTATCAGATATTGTTATAATTTTTGAATTTTAATCATTTAGAAACTTCATGAAAAGAGAAGGGATAGTTTGTTTGTTCATATTTATGGCCTTTTCCCATTCTTCCAGAAGTCTTACATTTCTATTCCTACCATTTTTTTATCATTCCTCAAAGGTAGAAAACATTCTTTTAATTTCTCCCTATCTGAGAATGTATTTATTTCCTGTTCATGGCTAAATGTAGTTTTCCTTAAAGGATATAGAATGTATATGAATAAACAGTTTTGTCCAAGGTGACCACAGCATATTAACATGTCAGGCTTCTTTCCTAACAGAGCTACTTCCATATGTAAACAAGGTCTACTCAGCATCCGACAGAAGGTCCTTTCCTCTAGAGCAGTTCTTCCCAGTACAGCATGTGACCCTGGACAGTTAGGTGCTGGTCTAAGGTGAACTTGTTGGGATCAAAGAGGGAAGGCAGCCTTTAGCAACCAAGTCTAAATATTTGCACAGGTAGGCACTGGGTGCTCACGTGGGCCAACAGGCTGAGCAAACATTGTTTTTTGTGAGCCCAAGGATCCAGATTTTATAAAAGCCAGCAGCTCCAAGCATTTGGAGGAATTTCATTCTTGGAACCAGTTTCTGCCAGATATTGTAGCAGAACGTTTGTGTCTCCAGAGACCAACTTAATGTCATTAATCAGAAGTATTTTTTGTTTGTTTGTTTGTTTGTTTTTGTTTTTGTTTTGTTTTGTTTTAAGAGGAAATAGTTTTGATCCTCTGGGAGGTTCAGTTTAAGTCAGTTGGCTTTTGTTCTTGTTTAAAGGTGAAGAGGGGAGAGTTTACAGGATACAACCAAAGGCATAAGTAGGATTCTTTAGGTCCCCCCAGCAGCTCAGGGTGTCCCAAGACTGGAGTACCATACATGGAGGACAAAGTGGTGCATTGGCAGCTCAGAGATCTTCAACTGGCTTCACAGGCAGGAGAAGGGTATTTCAGTGATTTGACAGTCTACACCATTTGCTCAGGGGATTGTGGTGGAGCTGAAAGAATTAAGTGGTCACAAAGAAAAGGCACTGATGGCTTGCTCAAGTTTATCGTCAGAGCCTCCCTGGAAATAGTGGGAGAATGTTTAACTCCATCTAGAAATTGAGTCCAAGTGAGCTGGCCTTTGTCTCCGAATCTTCCCATTTGAAGGGGTTTAACAGGAGCACTTCATAAGCAGAGGAAGGCATCTTTTAAATCTAGAACATTACAAAAAGGGTGTACGGGTCAGGTACCACAGAGTTAAGGTGAGGGCTGCATTATTGACTGTATGGTTGCCTGAGGTGATTAACAGCTTATCAGCTGATGTGTAGCTGGACATCTGCTTGTGTGTCCTGCGTCGTCTGACAGCAATAGTCATTGCAGTGATGCAGTGTGGTCGATGGCCAGGCCATGAACCTGGTGAGTCGAAACCCTGCCTCTTGGAGGAGTTTTCAGAGTATCAGGATTGTGGTCCTCTGTCTCAGGCTAATAAGACATTGTTTCCATCTCTGGGAATAGTCAAAGTTGAAAGTGTGGGGTTCAATGAAGGAGGCTGACTGGCTTGGTGTGAAGGAGTTGACTTTGCAGGCTTTGAGTTTTTATCTGGCAGAAGAGGCCACAGCAAGAGTCCCAGTTGTGCCAGTAACAGTAATGTTTGGGAGGGGGAGGGGAGAAAGTATATTTGGTTAATATTGATGCTGAACATCACCCAAGAGAACTGATGGGAAAGGGCTATGGCAATGAAAACTAGGAACCTCTGGGACCACACGTAAATCTCACCCAGGGCACAGAATGGGCTCTGGGAAGGCAGAATCTCCTCAGCCATCCAGCATTCTCTGGACGAGCCTTCATAGTTCATACAACAAGTGCTGTCCTCATGCTCTGCCTCCAACATCTCCACTTCTCCCTCTCTCATCTTCTCAGCCAGTGTGACCAGCACCCATGAAGGTACCAATCCCTTCTTTGTCAAACACCTGAAGGCCTTGATATCACCCTCATAGGTTCCCTAATTCTTGTTCTTGGCCACAGGCATCACTCTTGGGGTTCCCCAGGACCTTGAGTACCTCAGCATGGATGGGGTTCTGGCCCAGGGCTCTCATCATGTCCCACACTGGCTGTGTAGGATCTTGCCATCACCTGTTCTGTCAAACAGCTGGAAGCCTCCCTGAATTCTGTCTGATCCTTGGTGAAGCCACACATCTTGACTGCTGAGCTCTGTGGGACCTTGATCATAACTTTTTGACAGAGGGAACTTTGGAAGGCAAAGTTCTGTTTCCTTTTTTTAACCAGGAAAATCATAAGTTTGCCCCCAACTTTTGCAATGACCGTGGGCCCTTGGGGACCCAATATGATAGAGCTCTATCTATTCAGGCCCAAGAAGGAACAACTCAGTGGTCCAGGCTGACAATCCAATTTTTCCTCAGGCAAAATGTGGAACTCAGAAAGGATTATTGACAGGTACCTCAAATGGACGCCATCTGACCAGAGCAGGTGGGTCTTTGAGAAGGGGGTGCTGTGTGGCCAAATGCAAGAAATGCATGCTGAATGCAGTTTGATTGGCTGGAACTAAGCAAGCTGGGAGCAGCGAGTGAAGCCATAGGTGTTGGCAGCAACTGCAGCAAATGACAAGAGTGCTAGGGTGGGATTCTCAGGAAGAATGGGTCTCTTCCTCATTCTTTTTTCTTTCTTTTAGATGCAAGGAGTGGTTTGGTTTCACATTTGTAACTACATTATCTCAGAGAAGCCCTCTTTTCCTGCCACCAGGGACTATGAGACTGAATTTCAGCTAATTAATTCCTATTTCTGGCTCCCTGTGTGTGTTTTGTACCCTTGAACACAACAAAGAATGCATACTGGGAGACACCATTTAGATGCTGTCTGGCTGGGCCTCTCTAGTGGACTTAGGTGGAACTTAGCTGGAAAGGGTGGGAGGCCTCCATTATCCATATGTTGATTGCCACAGAACCACAGGTGGGAGCCCAATCAGCCACTAAGGCCCAGTGCTTCCCAGTCTTGGTGCGCAGATAGAGCAGTCTATTGCTTCTGCTGTCCAGTGTATTCGCTGACAGTTCATTCAGCAGGCACTCAGAGGTTAAGCATTCCAACCCCTTCCTCTTTTTTTTAAATGTATTTTGTACAAGGTCTACAGGGTCTCACTACACAGATGAGACTCATAGTGATCCTCCTGTTTCAGCCTCCCAAGTGCTGGGATTACAGGGGCGTGCCATCACATCCCATCTCATTCAATATCTCAGGGCGCCCCAGGCTGGGCACCCCTCCTCTTGAGTGTGGTGCTAACAGGACTTGATCAGAGGCTCCCTTCTGCTAAAGATGAGCAGGACTGACAGACACATTAAGGATATCCCCAGGGTTCTTACTGGAGTCAGGCAGGCAGGCAGACAGAATAACTAAGCACAGATGAAGCTTCACTTGCTGGTCTCAGCTCAGCTCCTGAAAGTGAGCAGCTCTTAACAGACCATGGACTGGTACCAGTCTGTGACTTAGGGGTTAGAGAGACCTGCCATAGACCAGTGATTCTCCACATAAAATAATGGTAATATTTAACACTGGCAATATTTGACAATATGTGGAGACAATTTTGGTTGTCACACCTGCAAGATACAAGTGGTATTTTTTGTGTAAAAGCCAGGAATGTGGTTAAATGTTACTCAGTACACTAAGTAACCCCTTACAACAATTCTCTAGCCCCCAATACTCATAAAGTTGCCATATGAAAGCCATGGGTTAGAACAGAACCACTTGCAAAGTTAACAGGTAGACCTGTGTAAAATGATTTGGGCATAGGAGAAAGAAAAGAGCAAATAAAGAAGCAGCTAGATTGTAGATGAAAGCAGAAGCTTGGCTTTGCTTTGGTTTTCAATATTGTTTCTTCAGAAAATATTTCAGTAGTGATAGTTTAGACTACATGGTGTGTTCATCTGTTGATTGAATGACCTTAGTCAGGGCCAGGCCGGGTAAAGGCTGTGTTAAGCTGTGATTATACAGCTATACCCTACACCCAGAAAGCTGAGAACAACAAAGTTACTTTAGTACAGTTATGCCAGGGATGGGTGGGGAGAGGATTCTGTGACAGGCTGAGATGCCCCTTCAGAGACTCGGGGCCTAGAATTATAAAATATCATCCGTTTCTACACAATTCTTTTGAGGTAGCTTCCAAAATTATTATCTGACCCAAAGTTTCTCATAAACTAAAGGGACATGATGTTCCTGATGAGGCTAGCAGGCCCGAGCTGTCTGAGGGCAGGATCCCACTAAGGAGGAGGTCAATATGTTTTAACTCCAGAAAAATATAGATTCACAATGTAAGTGATGAAGTGAATCAAAGCCATCATGCTGATATTTTGTGTTAAACAAAACATTTTTGCAATTTATCTATTTGTTTATTTATTTTAATGTATTTAGTACAGAGTCTACAGGGTCTCACTACACAGATTGCACCTGTAGTGATCCTTCTGTTTTAGTCTCCCAAACTCTGGGATTACAGGCACGTGCCACCACACCCAATCTCAATTGCCATCTCAGTGCACCCCTGGGGCAGAGCCACCATGACTCTCCAGGGATCAAAGCCCAGTCCCCGTGTCTGCCTAAGCAGGTGCTTTAGTGTGCTGAGCTAACTGGCTGGCCCTGCATTTTCATAATTTAAATATTTCTTATAAATAAAGCATTCTGACTCATGAAACTTGAGAAAATAGCCTTGTGGTTTTTAATTTGGTAAATTATTAAATTCTTCTTTTGTGAGGGACATAGCTCTTTCCGTAACACCGTCTGTGTTAATTGTATGGAGTTATAGTGACCTAGAACCTCAAGTAGGATATTTAGATAACGGATTCTGATTACCTCATACTTCTCAAGCCTGAAAGGGCTCAGACGAAGGTGTCCTCAGGGTTGGCTCCTTCTGAGGACACAGGGAAAACTTTAGCTCCTGGTAGTCTGTGTGCTGAACTAGCTGAGGGGTCAGGAAGGCCTGGTCGTGGACCACAGAGAGTGCCAGCCTAGTGGGAATGGAACTTGTCAGCGTTGGGTGGATGTGGCCATCCCTAGAGGAGAAGACGCAGGCATGCCTGTCACACTGAGCATGGAGACCTAAATGAGATGCTTATCACCAGGTGGGCTGGGTTAGTGGCCCAAGTGGCTCTGCTGCATTCGCCTGAGTCAGGGATTAAGCTCAAGTTTTTGGAATCTAACATGCTGGTGAACTTGGGATAGGAGTCAGAAGTGCTGTCCCGCTGCACATGGACATTGCCTCTTGGTTCAGAGCCATCTGCCTCCATGAACAGCCCTGCTTGGATGCTCTTTTTTAGCATACATTTGGCCAAGACTGTAATTAGGTTCTTCAAGAAAAGCTCTTCTAATCAGGTGGGAAAGATGGGAAAGGCATGGTGGGGTTTACTTTCTACTGCAGTCAGTTCCTGGAGCCCAGGACCAGAAAATAATCTCCAGTCTCCACTCTTACAGAACTCCAGCTAAACTCTTTGCTAAATTCAGCAAGGGTGTGTGTGTGTGTGTGTGTGTGTGTGTGTGTGTGTGTGTGTGTGTGTGTGTGTCCTCCATCTCATGCCACTGTTCCTACCAGGAACAGCACTGAGAGAAAGGAATTACATATTTACATGTTCCTTCTGTTCCCTTTCACTCCAAATTCACCCTTGCTTGCAGAAAGCCTTCTTAAAGAGCCAAATGAATATTTTTATTGAAAGTATCTTACAGAAATGTGTTGGCTTACATACGTTTACTTTTCATTTATTGAAATAGCGTCTCATGGATTCTGTGTGGAGTCTGTCCCCTCCAGCTATGTATAATACAGTCAGCCTGTGTTGTCTCTCACTGTCTCAGTGAGGGAAGCCACTCTGCCCACATATCTGGTCACCTTTACAGGTTGTATTCTCTGAAAACATTCTCAGGAGTGGATTTGGCTTGCCCATCTGAGCTTTCACAGTAGCATACAGGGATTCCTGTGTGAGCACATCCACCAATTTGGCGTTTCTCAGGTTTCCAGCTATGACCTAGTACAAATTATTATTTTGTATTTTTTATTAAGTACTTTTGGTTTTCCTATATATAAATGTCATTACTTAGCTCCTTTTTTAGTTTGTCTTTTTCTTTGATCTCTAAGAGTTCCTTTTATATTCTAATTATTAATGCCTTATCCCTTTCAGGCATTGTTTGCATGTTCTTGCCATTCTGTCAGCTGTTCATTAACTTTATCTATCGTAACCTTTGATTGAACAGAAGTCTTCCCCCTGCTCCCAATACTGGAAGCATAATTCAAAGATTTCACACTGAGCCATATCCCCAGCCACTCTATTTTATTTTTATGCATTTAGTACAGGGTCTATAGGGTCTCAGTACACAGATTGGACTTGTAGTGATCCTCCTGTTTTCACCTCCCAAACACTGGGATTACAGCTGCATGCCCACCACACCCAGTCTCAGTTGCCGAGCCCCAGAGACCAACATGTCAGGCCAGGGATCTATTTTCTATTTTGAGAAAGGTATTGCTAAATTGCTAAGCTGTCCTTGATGAGCTTGAACTTAGGATCCTCCTGCTTCAGCCTCCCAGAGAGTTGGGGTTCTAGGTATGCACCGCCACAATAATCCATAAATCCTTAATTTTGATATTAAAAAATTTACTTATTTTTTTAATTTTTATTTTATTTTATTCTGTGGTACTAGGGATTGAACTGAGGCCCTTGCACTTGCCAGGGAAGTGCTTATTCCACTGAGCCATCTCCCTGGCCCAACTTAGATATGTTTTATATGCCTCATTTTCGTTGGATTTCTGATTATGCCATTGGTCTATCCTTTGGAGTTTTTCATTTCATCTTTTCTCTTCTCTAGTGATTAGGCATATGTTTATATTTAGGGTTGAGCAATTATAAGATTTGGTATATATGAATATATAGAGAAAAATTAGGTACATATGTGCAGATATGATGGGAGATCAGACAAATATCTATAAATAAAGGAGAGATCGGTCAGTCAAGTGCATGTAAATACATGGTGTGAGAGGATCCACACTGCCCTCACTCAGGTGTCCCCTTCACGCCGTAGAAGGCAAGGAAGTCTGATGACTAGAATGTTCCCTCCTTCATTATGATGTCTAGCCCCTGTTCCCTTATTTAAGTCTTTGAACATCTAGTTTAAATAAGTGTTAAGTCATAAGTGGGAGATAAGAATAGGCCAAGGATTTTGTAAAAGCTTAACAACAACAAAATGCACAAACATTTATACCAGTAAGCAGATAGCCAGAGATCATTAACTGACAGAACTCCTCAGAACTTAGGCATTTTAGAGATTTTCAAGAATGGGACATAGTGACAGTTGCTAAAATGAAGAATCTTGCAAGATTCTTTATCAAAACATTGACAAAGATTATTGTTGAAATTTCTTTTACAGTTCAAAGAAATTTCCCTCTTCAGAGTATTACGAACCTAAGTTCCATGAGTTAGCACTGCAAGGGAGCAGAAATGTGTGAAAGTCTTAAAACACCTATGAGGGCCAGGGAGATGGCTCAGTAGAATATGCACCTTCCTGGTAAGCGCAAGGGCCTGAGTTCAGTTCCCAGTTCCACCAAAAAAAAAACAAGAAAATAACCTATGAGAAGAAAAAAGATTTATATTTTGTTTCCTAGGGATGACATAACAACATATTACAAACCCAGTGACATAAAAGAAATTTATTTCATATTTTTAAGGCTAGAAGTCCAAAAACAAAGGTCGTATGATGGTGAGGCTCCCTCTCTAGCCTCTTGTGGAAATTCTTTTCTGGCCACATTCATCTTCTGTAGCTTTCGGTGTTTTTTGTTTCGGAGCAGCATAACTCCACATCCTGCCTCCATCTCCAACCGGCTGTCTTTCCTTTGTCTGTGTCTTTTCTTAGGACAGGGAAAAGAATGGATTAAAAAACTCACTCTACTGCACAAGGATTCATGTTATGAGCTACAGTTTCAATGACCCAGTTTCAAATTGAGTCACAGTCACAGGTACCAAGAGTTAGGACAATGTATCTTCTAAACAGATTCAAGTTATCCTATACACACATTGAAAAAACTGACTAGTAAATTGTATGTGGGTATGTAAGCATTCCATAACTGTAGCAAAATATGAGAAGTTACTTAAAAAGAAAGATGGATTTTGGATCATAGTTTGAGAAGTTTCACTGCATGCCATTTGATGTTCTCACCTTGAACCCAAGGTGCTGCACATCTAGCAGTGGAAGCATGTGGAGGAGGAGCCTGCTCACTTAATGGAGGGGGCCAGTGAGAGGAAAGGAACAGAAGGAAGAGGAGGAGGAGGAGGAAGAGGAGGAGAACGAGGGAAGGAAGTGGAGGGAGAGCAAATACAAAGAGGAGGGAAACACAGGAGAGGAGGGAAGAGGTGGACAGAAGACCGGACTCTAAGAGTGCCTTTAAGGATGCCCCCTGCAGTAGCCTAACTGCTCCCTGCAGTAGCCTAACTGCACCCTGCAGTAGCCTAACTCCCCTCCACTAGACCCTACCTTCTAAGGTTCCACCAACTCCCAAAAGTGCCACAGGCTGCTAAACTAGCTTTTAGCCCATGGGCTTTGGGGGACATTTTGGATCCAATCGTAACAGTGGAGATGTTGTTTTGCATCTGCATACTTGTATATATGGTGTGATTCTGATTCTTATAACCCAGAGAGGCAGTTTAGTGCTATTTTCATCTTACCACCTTTTGTTAGTGTTTACTCTACCATTTCTATATGGTTGGAGCAAAAGATAAGGCCAGGGAAGACTGGCTCAAGGTTGAGGCCAGGGCTTCCTTGCCCACTCAGTACCTTTTTAGGCCTCAAACTGCAGCATCTTGCTTGCTTTTTTATCCCCCTTCAGCCTGTTTACCTTCAGGTTCCCATGGAGCCATTTGTGGTTGAAACCTTGGTCTTCTAACAGCCACAGACAATGAAGAATTTTCAGATTTCATCTGATTTTATTTCACTTCAGCTGTGGCACCCTAACCACTGTGACCTCCAGAATATTCTAATACTTCTCATTCTTTCTGGCGATATGTCAACTTTTTACAACCTTGAAACATACACAAAAATGTACATTGATGAACAGATTCTAAAACATATGAATATGTGGCAGACCCAGAAAAGCCAAAATAAAGTTGAAACAGTAGAATAAGTTTGCAAGAATCAAGCTTATTTCAACTTGGTATAAAGCTATAATGAGGGGCATAATGTCATCCTCACATAAAAATAGGAATATATATCAAAGGAATACAAGTGATGGTCCAGAAATTAATCTTCATATTTATAGTTAAATGATTTTGACTAGGATATATATTTTTTAAAAAATTAAGGAAGAAACAGTTGTCTTCTCAAATGGCAGTGAAACAACCAATTGCCCACATGAAAAGATGAAGAAGTTGAATCTCTGCCTGACACCACATACCTGCCAGAAGCTGGAGGACCAGGAGAGCCAGCAATATACTTCTGAATGCCTTGGAAACAGGCTAGCAGTCTGTTGTTGTGTGTCCTTGCAATGGTTTGGATGTGCTTTTCCCCAGGAAAACTTATAGCTTAATCCCATAGTCCTTTGGGAGGTTAGGTTATGAGGACACTGTTCTCATACACGGATTAATGCATTTCTTATGGGGAAATTAAGTCTCTCAGCATTGAGCTGTGTCATGGTTTGTGTCTAGGTGTCCCCCCAAAGCCTCAGGTAGTCAGTCATTGGGTGACTTCAGGAGTTTGTGATTGATTACTGTGGGTGTGGATGCTGCACCCGCCCTGGGGCAGGTAATTTACATTACAATATAAGGAGAGGAGAGAGGCCAGCTAGCTGCCAGAGCAGCTGCCACTCCTTTTGCTCTCTGTTCTTTGCCTCCTCAGGAAAAGGTTGCTCACTGCCATGTGCCATGGTGCCTTGGAGCCAACTGAGTATGGACTGAAACCTCCAGTAACTGGGAGCTAAACAAACCTTTCCTTCCTTCATTTTGAGTGTTGGGTACTAGTCCCGGCAATGAGAGAAGAGTAACTGAGACAAGTTGGTTAAGACACTAGATTAGTTCCCTCAAGTACTGGTTCTTATGAGGCAAGTTTACTTTTAGTGTCTTGGCATATATGGTGTTACAATATTATAGGTATGCTGTTAGAGCAATACGAAATTACCTAATCCTGGAGCGTGAAAAGCCAAAGACCAGAAAACCCTGTGTCCAAAGGAAGCAGAAGATCAATGACCCAAGTGGAAAGAAGAGGGTTACTTTGCCTTTTGTTCTATCTGACCCTTAAAGACTGGACAGTGCCTACCCACATTGGTAAAAGAAATCTTCTTTACTTAATTTACCAGTTCAAATGTTAATCTCTTCTTAGATTAACCCTCAATGACACACCCAGCTAGCTGAGCATCCTTTAATGCAGTCAAGTTGACAAGTAAAATCAACCTCTATATATACAAAAAAGTGAATACAAAATGGATAAAAATCCTAAATGCAAAAACTAAAGCTATAAAGCTCTCAGAAGAGGGGCCAGGGAGATGGCTCAGTGGAATAATTACTTCCCTGGCAAGTGCAAGGGCCTGAGTTCAATCCATGGTTCCACCAAAAAAAAACCCTCTCAGAAGAGGACATACTTAAAAATATCCATGACTCTGGAATTCACAATGACAAAGACATGACACCAAAAGCACAAGTACCAAAGAACAGATAAATGATATTCTGTCAAAATTAAATTTAAAAGTCTATGCTTCAAAGTACACCTTCAAGAAAATAAAAGACAGCCCAAAGAATTGAAAATATTTTCAAATAACATATTTGATATGGGATGTATATTGGAGTATTTTTAAAGCACTAATAATGTAATAATAATAATAATAAAAAACTCATTTTAAAAAATGGCCAATTGAGCCTGCCAAATAGCTCAGTGGATTTGATACCCAGGCCTGCCATGCTGGCCCCACCCCCGGCATGGGGCACACTAAGATGGCAATTGAGACTGGACGTGCTGGTGCATGCCTGTAATCGCAGCTCTTGGGAAGCTGTAAGCAGGTAGATCACTACCAGTCCGATCTAGTAGTGAGACCTTGAACACCCTGTGGACCCTTCCCTAAAAAGATACAAAAAGTAAAAATAAATAAAAATTTAAAAATGGACAAAGAAACTGAATGGATATTTTTCAGAAGATTTGCAAATGGCCAACAGCAGGTAAAAATAGCCTCAATATGAATATTCATTACAGAAATGCAGATCAAAACCACAAGGTACCACTCCCACTCAAGATGGCTATCCTTATAAAAATGAGCAAAAAAGGGTAGTTTGCAAACATGTGAGGATATAGGGATTCTGACTTCTGATACAAGAGTGAACTGGTATAGATACTCTGGAAAAGTGTGAGGCTTCCTGAAAATGTTAAACTGAGTTACCATATATCCCAACAAATCTAGAAACAGTTACCCAAAAGAAATGAAAGGTAACCCCATAGCAGCATTATAACCAAGGGTCAACAAGTGGAAAGAAATGCAATGTTGAAGCCGGGCGTGGTGGCGCAGGCCTGTAATCCCAGCACTCGGGAGGCTGAGGCAGGAGGATTGTTGTGAGTTCGAGACCAGCCTGAGCTACAAAGTGAGCTTAAGGCCAGCCTGAACTGCATAGTGAGACCCTGTCTCAAAAAGACAAAAAAAAAAAAAAAAAAAAAAAAAAAAAAAAAAAAAAAAA
>PVKA01017216.1:0-46247 GCA_004027165.1 Ctenomys sociabilis
AAAAAAAAAAAAAAAAAAAAAAAAAAGGAAGAAAGCCAGAAATGGGAAGGAAGCAGAGGAAAAAAGTAGAAAATCTGAAGTGAGAAAAGAGAATATTAATACAGTAAATAATAAACACATGAGGGCTGGAGAGACAGCTCAGTGGAATAAGCACTTCCCTGGCAAGCACAAGGTCCTGAGCTCCATCCCCAGCTCTGCACACACACACACACAAAAAAAAAAAAAAAAAAAAAAAAAAAAAAAAAAAAAACCTTCCACTTTTAAAGCAGATACTGCTTAACTTGTTTAATCTACTTTTTTCAATTATTTGTACTTTTTCTCTTAATTTCTTATAATGTCTTTCTTCTTCCAATTTTACATGCATGTATCTGGTAATATGAATTGCAAGTTGGAAGACAACAGTCTATATTACAACAAAAATTGAAATTCGTACTACTTCGTTAAGTGAAATTCTGTATCATTTGCAATTTTTTCTGTTCTAGTTCTAATTTATATTATCTTTTAAAATAAAACATTTATAATATTTTTTTCTGAAAAAAAAACAATAATAATAATAATAAACACATGTTTGTTAACCTTTCTTCTGTTAGCTTTTTCAAAAGACATAAGATGATAGGACATAATGGTTTTTATCAAAGCATTATTGGGTCTATAACATACATAAAGAAAATATGCATAGTAATGACATGAAAAGGGAAAAATAAACCTACACACAAATAATAATTTCTGTATTTCACTAGAAACACTGTAAATATAAAGGACATTTTGGAGGACTAGAAAGAGCAGGCCCAGGTAGGTTCAACAGCATGAAGAAGTCTGCAGCAGCAGTGAGAGTCCCAGCAGTTGGAAGGTTAGGTGAACACCCCACCCTCCCCACCCCACCCCCACTGTGCACCAGCATGCAGACAAGAGAAATGGAAGTGGGCGAGGCCATCATTCTATATTAAAGGCCTGGGGAGAACTCCAACGGCAGAAGACCAGTCCCGGCCCCATGTCCAGAGGCCAAGATGAGCCCCCAACCACCAAAAATCCCACTGCAAACTTGCTGGGGTACTCAGCACATTTTGGACACCCCCACAGAACTGTGAACCTCAAAAAAATTTTGCTACTTTTAACTTTCTGTTTGTCTTGGTTATCCATTTTGTCTGGTTAGGATGTGTTTTGCTTTGTTTTTTCTTGTTTTCTGTGGTTGTTTTTATTTGTTTTCATTTTTCCCCTTTTTTTATAATTTCAGTATCCTACCTTTTACTTTCTTCTAATCATCTTTTTCCTCCTTTTTGTAAACTACCTTAATTTTATGATAAATTACCTTAATTTTATGATTTTTTTTATTTTAGGGAAGGGTCTATATGGCGTTCAGGGACTCACTACTAGTACTAGATTGGACTCATCACTATGAGTCTGCCTGTTTATAGCCTCCCAACAGCTGAGATTACAGGCACATACCACCAGGCCCAGTCTCTATTTTATAATACTTTCATGTGAGTAAATACTGTGTGTTCTCTTTCACTTTGCTTCCTCTTCCATTCTTTCCCTCCTGGGCCCCCCAGTTTCCCAAAACTTGATTGCTCATTCTTTGTCCTCCAGTCTTGCTCCTACTATATCTGACCTCATTTATCTCTACCTTTCTCCCTATCTTCCTTAACTCCAAAGGAAAATTCCAAGAAGAGACGTTAATCATAAAGTATATATGCAACAAATACTAGTGTACCCGCTTACATAAAGAAATATTAACAGACATGAAAAATCAAGTAAGCACTACTAGCTTCCATGGTGGTCTAGTGGTTAGGATTCGGTGCTCTCTCAAGTACACACCACCACAATTGCAATGGGGGACTTTAATATCCCACTGTCTCAAGCAGATCGATCAACTAGAAAAAAGCAACAAAGGAGTTAAATTAAAACAAATCTCAGTACAAATGGACTTAACAGATGTTTACAGTGCCCCACCCCACAAAATCATCACACACATGCTCAGCTGCCAATGGGATGTACTCCAGAATTAGCCCATAAAACATACTTAAATAGGAGCTGGGTAAATAGCTCTGAGTTCTAAGTGCCTGCCTGACAAGCTCAAGAGCATAAGTTATATTCCTGGCTCCACGTACCATGCAGGCCCTGGAACCTCAGGTATACTGAGCTGGCCAATGAAACCAGGCATAGTGGTACATGCCTATAATCTCAGCCCTGGGGAGGCTGAGCCAGGAGGATCACTATGAGTATCAGATGCATAGTGAGACCCCATACCAAATAAATAAATAAAATATTTTAAAATAAAAACATACTTAAATAAGTGCAAAGGAATTGAAATTATCCCATGAATATTACCTGATCATTGTGCAGTGAAATTGAATATGTATAGCAAAGTAAACAAAAGCTACATGAACACATGAAAATTAAGCAAAACCCTTCTGAACACCAATGGGTCACGGAGAATTAAAAAAAATTAAATAGTACCTGTTATTAAAAATAAGGTCACATATAAAAAAAACAGAATTTATGGGATGCAATGAAGTCAATCCTATGAGGGAAGTTTATAGTGATAAATTCTCACATGAGAAAAACAGAACCCTCATTGCTGGGACAAATACCCCACACTCAAAATTAAAGAAGGAAAGGTTTATTTAGCTCACAGTTTGTGGATGTTTCGGCTGGCTCCAAGGCAAATGGCAGCACTTCCTGACAGCAGAAAGCAATGACGAGCAGAGGAGGAGCAACAGTTGCTGCGTCCGTCAAGCTCTCTCTCTTCCTTCTACACTGACGGTGAAGACAGAACTCCACCATGAAGATCAGAGCTCCTCCAAAGTGGCACAGCTGCAAAGATCAAGCTCCTTCAAAATGGTGCAACAAAGACCAGGGCGTCTCCAAGGAAGCGGGGTGATGGGCAGTAGAGAACCCTTCCTCAACTCCTCTGTATACACTTTTAGTGCTGAGTCACTCTGGGGTGGCCCTGTCACACTCTAGGGTACAACCAATCATGATGGCACCCCAGGGTGGAACCAACCATCCCATGGCCAGGAACTGCTAGAGCCACTTCTAACATCTCAAGTTAACACAGCATATCTACTACCACAGGAACAAATTCAAATAACCTAATGTTGAACCTCAAGCTTCTAGAAAAATAGAACAAATCCAACCCAAAGTTCACATGAAGGAGGAAATTACAAAGATAAGAGCAGAAATGAATGCAATTGAGACTTAAAAAATATCAATGACTAAAAATAATTTATAAAATCTAGCCAAACTCATAAAAAAGGAGGAAAAAAGTCAGATATGGTGGTGGTGCCTGCCTATCATCCCAGCACTCTGGAAGCTGAAGCAGAAGGATTGTTGTCACTTTTGGGACCAGCCTGGGCTACAAAATGAACTCAAGACCAACCTGAAGTACAAGACCCTGTGTCAAAAAAAAAAAAAAAAAAAAAAAAAAAAAAAAAAAAAAAAAAAAAAAAAAAAAAAAAAAAAAAAAAAAAAAAAAAAAAAAAAAAAAAAAAAAAAAAAAAAAAAAAAAAAACAAGACTCAAGCAATTAGGAATGAAAAGAGAGGAATCACGATGGATCCTGTAGAAATCGAGAAGATCATCAGCACCTATAAGCACAAAAGAAGTAGACAGATTCCTAGACACAAATGAACTGCCAAAATTGAATCAAGAAGATGCAAAAATTCTGAACAACCAGGTATCAATCAATGAAATTAAAATTGTAATTAAAAACTTACCAAGAAAGAAAAGCCCAAGTTATGATAGGTTTACTATTCTGCAAGAAATTTAGAGATCAGCCAATGCCACTAATGCTGAAACTCTTTAAGGAAATTGAAAGGGGAGCAATATTTCCAAAATCATTCATGGAGGCAAGTAATATCCTGATACCAAAACCAGAGAAAGATCCAACCAAAAAAGAAAACTTGCTGTATAATTTGTGAGCAATCTCTGAGGACAAAAGTCAGGGAAAACAAAGATGTTCACCTGACAGCAAACTGTCAGGAGAGAACAATTCCATTTGTTTTCTCAGAACTGTCTTAAAAGACAATAAGAGGATATCTTGTGTACCTTAAAAATTTAGCATACCTACAATATGTGACTGATCTGAATCTCGTGACTTAGACAGCTTTTTGTACATCTGTACATTGCCCTTCGTCAATGATTGGCACTTTCTAAGCTTCTCAATAAACATGCTGTGCACGCTCAGTTTGGAGCTCAGGCAGACAAAACACCTGAGACCCCTGTGGCTAATTTCATCCAGGCTTGCTGTCATCCTCACAGAATGCAGCAAATCATCAAGATTATCCACCATGACCAAGTAGGATGCAAGCCTGGGATGCAGGGGAGGTTCAACATATGCAAATCAATAAACATAAGGCACCATATTAATAGAACCAAATAAAAAAATTACATGATCATCTCGATAGACACAGAAAAGATATTTGACAAAGTCCAACACCCATTCATGATATTAAAAAAATAAATAAACCTACAGAAAACTGGAATAGATGGTCTTTACCTCAATCTGATAAAAGCCATCTATGGCAAATCAATAGCCAACATCATATTAACTGGACAAAAACTGAAAGTTCTCATTCTAAAACCAGGAAAAACTTCTACTAACTGTGAGGTAAATAAACCTTGCCTGCCTTCATTTTGTATGTTGGGTATTTTCAGAGCAACAAGAGAAGAGTAATGGAGACAGAAAGCTTCTCCATTGTTAGTGGGAATGTGCACTGGTGCAACTATTGTGGAAATCAGTATGGAGATTCCTCAAAAATTAGAGATCCCATTCAATCCAGGTAATCCCCTTCAGGGTATCTTCCCAGAAGAATTAAAAGCATCATACACAGTGATATTCACACCCATATATAATCCAGCATGGTTTGTAATAGCTATATCTTGGAAACAACCCAAAGGCCCACCAACTGAGAAATGGACAAAGAAGTTGTGGCTTTTTCCATGGAGTATTACTCTGCTATAAAGAAGGTTAAACTTAAGATATTTCTAGGTAAGTGGATGGAACTTGAGACCATATTCTTAAGTGAAATAAATCAGACACATGTGTTAACATTGTATTGTCTCTCTGGTGTGAGAAAATTAAAGAGCAAATAAGGAGCAAAATGTACAGTAGATATTATGAAATGAGAAGAAATTATTCAAAAGGAAAAGGAACTAGGGTGGGGAAAAAGAGAAATCAAGGAGAAGAAAAGTGATAAAAGAAAATAAAGGATAAAATGGAAACAAAACTACATAAGTAGGGAGAGGAAGAGGAGTTGAAAGGAGGAGAAGAGTTTGTGGGAAAAAAGAGGAATCAAAATATAATATGTACAGGCACAAATTCATTTTGATGAATATGATCATTATGTATATTTAAAATGTACCATCAAGCTTAAGTAAAACCAAGCTAAACACAAAAGTACATTTAGAACATTTAGCATGCATATAATATACCCCAAAATAACAAATAAGAAAACAAGCATATAGTAAGCCATAGAATAACAACTAGGAAAACAATTTCTAATGCTATGCTCCTAAAATTATTAAAATGCTACACTAGAAAATATTCACGTAATAGAAAGAAGTAAAGCAGGACCAGAGGAATAGATAATAGGCCCTGAAAATAAGAGGATACTATCAAGCACAAATTTAACCACAATAGTAGCTATCTTAATTACTTTAATTGATGATACAAAATACCCAACAACCCAGAATAAAGGAAGGAAAGGCTTATTAGCTCACAGTTAGTAGAAGTTTCAGTCCATACTCAGCTGGTTCCACGGCAGAGTAGCTCATGCACAGAGCATCCATCCATGGCAGAAAAAAGACCAAAGAGCAGAGAGCCCAGGGAGGGGCAGCAGCTCGGGCAGGTGGTAAGCCTCTCTCCCCTCTTCACACCATAATGCAGATTACCTGCCCCAGGGAAGGCACAGCACCCACACCCACAATAATCAATCACAAACTCCAGAAGACACCCCCATGACTGCGTGAGACTTTGAGGGGTACAACCAGACACAAACCATAAGGTAGGATTCAAATTAATTGGATTCAACAATGTAATCAGAGGGTAGATAGTGTCACCGAATTTTTTAATTTAAATATATATTTTATAGGACACATATTTCATATCCAAAATTATAAATAGGAAGAAAGCAGAGTGATGGTAAAAGACATTCCATGCGAACAGAAGCTCTAAGAGAGTTGAAGCAAGTATACTAACGTTAAACTACAAAGTAGACTTTAAAACACAATTTAACTAAAGGTAAAGAATAGCATTTCATAGTGACAAGAGTTAATTTAGCATAAAGACATGACATTTATAAACATGTGCCATAATAATAGAGACCAAAAATAAATGAAGCAAAATTTAACAGAAATGAGAAAATATAACAAGGGAGCTGGTTAATATAATTCAAGCATTCTGGGAGGCTATGACAAGAGGATCCCAAATTCCAGATCCTCCTGGGGAATGCAGCAATTTAGCAAGACCCTCTTTCAAAATAAAATAAAAATATTTATTAGGAATGTAGCTCAATGCAAAGGCCCTGGGTTCAACCCATGGTACCACAGAGGAGAAACAATTCAATAATAACAGAGATGTCAATATCCCACTTCTAATAATGGATCTGAAGATCAACGTGAATGTCAAAGATTTGATAATCATAGCAGCCAGGCCAACAGGCATATATAGCACTATGCCCAGAATACATATTAGTGACAAATATACCTGGCACAAGCAACAAGACTTCTCAAAAGACAAGTCTTGATAAATATAAAAAGGCTAAAATTGCACAAAGTACCTTCTCCAACTGCAACTGAACTGAATCAGACAACAACAGAAATAAAATTCAGAAATGTATAAAAATTATGAATGTAAAAATTTAAGTCCATATCCTGAAACCTTAATGAAACAGAAGAATTATGAAGAAAATAAGAAAGTGTTTTGAAATGAATTAAAATAAAAATATAACTTACTACTGCTAAATATAGCTGTAGGAGACAGTATTTAAAAGAAAAATGTGATAAGAAAAATCAACAACCTAAATTTCCATTTCAAGAAATCAAAACTAGAGTAAACTAATCCCAAATCAAGTAGGTTGAATTCACTAACAAAGACTAATATAAAAACAAAGAAAATACAGTGGAGCAATAATTTTAAGAATCAGTGATGGGCTAGCAAGATAGCTCAGTGGACTAAGTTCCTACTTAGGGGAGTACAGGGCCTGGGGTTCAATTCCTGCCACCATATGTCACACCAGCCCTGGCCCTGGGTGCGCTGAGTTGGCCACCAACCCCAGGCCTGTAATCCCAACTAGAGAGGCTGGAAAACAGAGGATCACTACAAGTCTGATCTGTGTAGTGAGATCCTATACCAAATACATAAAAAATAAAAAATTAAACCAATGATAGCAAAATTAGGTTTTTAGTATCAGCAAAACTGATATAAAACTTTAGCTAAATGAATCAAGACAGAAAATAAAAAGTTAAATTATTAAAAAGAGGAATAAAAGGAAAATTATTACTGACAATTTTTTTTTTTTTTTTTTTTTTTTTTTTGTATTTTAGGGAAGGGTGTTCAGGATCTCACTACTAGATTGGACTCCTAGTGATCCACCTGTTCAGCCTCCTGAGAGCTGGCATTACAGATGGGCACCACCATGGCAGTCTCAGTTGCCATCTCAGTGGGCCAGCATGGCGAGCCTGGGGATTGAACCCCCGGGGATCAGCCCCTGCCCCTGCTTGCAGGCGCTTTAAACCACTGAACTATTTGGCTGGCCCTATTACTGACAAAATTAAAAGGACTATAAGAAAACAACTAGATAAAGTAGACAAACTTTTAGAAAGACAAACATTCCTGAAACTATCTCAAGAAACTACAAAACTTAAATCAAATCTGCAAACCACAAAGAATTATCTAGATCTTTGTCGCTTCATTGATGGATTAAATAAACATTTAAACAGATACTTACACCAACTTTTTGCAAACTCTTTTGAAAAATATAATGGAAGGAAATATTTCTTCCATTATATTTTGGTCTATGAAGCCAAAATCACCCAGGTACCGGAACAAATACCATCTTAGTTCCTTCTCTCAGTACTGAGATAAATTCACAATAAACAACTAACTGAACAAAAGGTTTTTCAACTCACAGTTTGTAGAGGCCTTAGTACATAGTCAGCTTGCCCCAAGGCAGGGCAGGGTGCAAAGAGGTACCACAGAAGAGAATCAATCCATGGCATGTTAGGCAAGAAGCAGCAAGCAGTGAACCTACATGCTTTCTTGTCCCCTTATATTCTGTCTAGCCTCTAAGTCTATTGGGCCACACCCAGGGTGGAACTTCCCATGATCCACACCCATAATTATGCAAATCAATCAGTGGGCTAAATTAGTGATGACACAGCCTTAATCCTCATTCACACACCCTAGATCCCCATTCACAAACCCTCAGATCCAGCCCTCTCTGAAAACCCCCACCTATGAGCACATAAGGCTTTGGGAGAATATCTAGATACAAACCATAATGCATATATATATATATATGTATATGTATATATATGTACAAAAGTTAAAGCCAATATTCCTATGAATATAGAAACATTATTCCTAACATACCATTAGCAAAATTAATCTAGCAATCCATACAAAAGGTCTTACAAATTGATGAAGTGGAATTTAGCTCATGAATGCAATGAACCACATCAATAGACTAAAACTCATGTGATTATCTCAATAAGAAAAAGTATTGGAGTCAGAGAGATAGCACACTGGGATAAGTGCTTGCCTGGCAAGCTCAAGACCCTTGGTGCCCTCCCCTTGAAAGAGAGAGAGAGAGAATTGACAAAATTAACTATGTTTCAATCATGGAAGGAAAAAAGCAGACAAATTGGGAATTAAAAAGAAACTTCGTAAACCCATAAAAAGGCATATACAAAATATTTATAACTAAAGCACAATTAGTTGTGAGAGATGGAATGCTTTTCCTCTAAGAAAAGCCTTAGAAACAAGACCAGGATGTTCACACTCTTTATTTATAGTAGACATTTGTACTGAAGATTCTAAGCAGGACAATAAAGTGAAATGAAAGCCATCCATAGTATAAAAAGGAAGCAAAACCATCTGTGTTCACAAAGCACATAATCTTGTAAACAACAAGTTCTATAAAATCTACCAACATTACTACTAAAATCTACTGAAGCTACTAAAATAAAATCTACTAAATCTACTAAAATACTATTAAAATTAATGAAGTTCAGTAGGAATACAAGACATGAGATCAACACACAAAAATCAATTGTATTTATATGTAATAATAATGAACAACACAAGCTGAAATTAAGAAAACAAACTCCATTTAAAGGAATATTAAAAATACTTATGAATGAATTTAATAAAAAAGTACATTTAAATTCTGAAAGCTGTGAAACATTATGGAAAGAAATTTAGACGAAAGGATATGGAAAGACATCCTGTGTCTATAGATCAGAAGACATAAGGTTGTCAACATAGTATAATATTCTACAAAGGGACCTGTAGGCCCAATACAATCTCTATACAAATCCCAATTGGCTTCATGGCAGAAATTAACAACTGATCCTAAAATTCATAAAGATGTGCAAATGACCCAGAATAGCACAAGACAGTGTGGAAGGACTTATGCCTCCCAATTTTAAATCTTATGTTAGTTACAGTAATCAAAGCATTATACTATTGGTATAAAGATACTCATATAGTCTATTATGGAATAAAATTAAGAGTCCAGAAGGAAGAGCACACAATGATGGACATTGGATCTTAGATGAGGGTTGCCAGGACAATTCAATAAAGAATGATCTTCACAATAAATGGCATTTGCACAACATGAGGAAGAATGCCTGTTGGATATTTTCTTCATGCCATCATACATAGATAGCTAAAGTTTGCCAAAGAAGTTTTTAAAACAATAATAGATTACAATGATGTGAGTAGAATAACTGGGAATCGCATTCACTGCTAGTGGGAATGGTGCAGATGTTTTGACAGTCTAGAAATTCCTCAAATGATTAACCAAAGACGTCATCTGATGCAAGAGTTTCACCCTTAGGTATAACAACATATCTACACAAAATCATGTACACAAATATTTACATCAGTGTTATTTATGATAGCCAAGATATAAACCAGATGTCTGTCTCTGTTAAGTGGGTAAATGATATCTTCAAACAATAGAATATTATTTGGCAATGAAATGAAGTTCTGATGCATGCTAAAACTTTGAAAGACCTTGAAAAGATTATTCTCAGTTTTAAAAAGTGAGCTACAAAAGGGCATATACTGTACAGGTATATAAAATATTATAAATAAGCAAATTTATACAGAAATCATGTGTCTGGATATAGGTATATCTAGACATAGACTGTTAATAGGTACATAGTTTCCTTTGTGGGTGATGAAAATACTACAAATTCAAGGGGGGGGGGTTTATGTTATATTTTGGCTTTGGTGTGAAGGACCAAACCCAGTGCTTCCATCTTGCTAGGCAAGCATTCTACCACTGAGATAAATCCATAGCTCCCCAAATATAGGTTACAGTGATTGTGGTACAACTCTTATAGACCAAGACCCTCCAGGTATACACTTAAACTGGCAAATTTATGTATTTGAATTATTTAAATAAAGAGGCCTTTTTAAACAAATGAGCCATTTGAGCAGATGGAAGGGAAGAGAATATTCCATAAGCAGAGAATTCTACAGCCTCAGTATGATCTATATCAAAATTCAAACCCAAGAACATTCTGGGTTAGATCTGGATGGTCTGCAAAGTTTTGGAAGATGACTGGACTTGTGGGCACTATGCTTGCCAGTCGCTTTATCCGTTGATGAGCTCACAGTTCAATGTGCTGCTAGGAGGTGGAGACAGGTCCAGAGAGGCATGAGGCTGGAGGCATGCTTCGGAGTTCCCAGACTCCTCTCTTCTCTCTACTCCCAGCTACCATGAAGTAAGCATCTTTCTTCCTCCAGGACTTGGCGCCAGCTAACCATAGACTAAATTACTGAATGATGGGCCACATTAAAACTCTCTTCCTTTAAGTTGTGGGTGCCTGGTATCTTGTCCCAAAGAGAGGGAAACTAATATTTAAGAGGCCATGTGACAAGAAACCAGTTAGCAAAGAAGTAAAGCGGAAGAAATGTTGAAATTACAAGTGAGTATTAGACTTGGAGGCCATCAGACAGCACAAAGCTGCTTGTGTATTTTGCTAACAGTGCAGTGGGAACACATGGATGTTACATTAGCTCTGTATTGCGGTTTGTATCTGGTTGTCCCTCCAAAGTCTTATGCAGTTAAGGGGGCAGCTTCGAGAGTTTGTGATTAATTCTTGATCCATGATGGGAACATGGGTGTGACTGCTCCACCCACCCTGGGGAAATCTGCATGCAATATAAGGAAAGGAGAGAGGCTTGCCTTGGCTCTTTGCTGATTTCTGCCACCATGATGGCTGTCCTGTGCCATGTGGCTTTGGCTTTAGAGCCAGCTAGAAGACTGAAACTTCCACTAACTGTAAGCTAAAGAAGCCTTTCCTTCCTTAATTTGGGGTGTGGGGTATTTTGTCCCAGGCACAGCAGAAGAATAAGACAGAGTTTGTTATTGAGAAGTGGGGACATTTCTGTGACTATATACCTGAGCATGTGGATTATGAGCCTCTGGGGGCAGGGGGCAGGGGAGATGGCTCAGTGGAATAAGTGCTTCCGTGGCAAGCACAAGGGCCTGAGTTCCATCCCCGGTTACGCTAGAAAAAAACAAAAAGAAAGAAAGAAAGAAATGGGAGAATCACTATGAGTCTGATCTATGTAGTAAGATCCTGTTGACCCTGTGCTAAATAAGGACTTGTGACTTAGGGCTTCCAGACCTGAGTGAGAGCCTCTGGGAATGGCTTATGAGAAGAGATAGGAAAGGCTTGGAGATGTACCCTTAAGAGAAGAGCTAGAATGCCTTTAACTGCTCTGTATGGGAGATTCTGGTCATAGTTCAGAAGACCAGAAGACTGATAGAAATTCTGCCTGTAAAGACCAGGCTGGGGAGGTTTCTGCTGAAAAGAAGGACTGCACTGGTTGTTAGAATCCAGATGATGTGTGTTACAACTTAGCAGAAAGTTTGTCTGCATTTTGCTTGTGTTCAGAGACTTTGCCTGAGATTAAGATTAAGCACAACAGACTGATTAATCTATCACAAGAAACTGCAAGGTAGTCAAATGTTGAGGCAGTGACATGGCTATTGTTGAGGGCTTTTAGTTAGAGTTATGTTGAAAATCAAGAGCAAAGAACCCAGCAGCATGATTTAAAATGTTGTGAGTTTGGCCAGAAAGGGAGCTCCAATAAAGCTGTGGCCTGCAAAGATAGAGCTGAGAGGGTCAGAAGAATGGAAAGGATGGCCCAAGGGCATCACAGGAAGCAGCAAGTCTCCACCATTTGCAGCATCAAAGCTGCAAAAGTGAAAGGCTTTGTTTTGAGGAGAAAGCTACAGAGCCCCATGTTCCAGGCAGTGGCAGCAGCACTGGGTTCCAGAATGGTGGTATCATAAAAAGGTTATTCCTTGGAATCCAGGCCAGAGTGCTCAGCAATCCTGGCACTTGAGCCCCAAAAGAGGAAAACCTGGCTGGTGCTCCAGCTGGCAGCAGCCCTTGGCATCATAACATGGGGATGGTTTTAGGTGCATGCAGAACACAGGAGCTCTGAGGTTAAGAAGGCTTCCACCTAGATTTCAGAAGAAGGCCTGGGAGGCCACACAGGGTGGCCCTGAGAGGAAAATGCATGAAATACAGAGTGAGAAGCTTAACAATCAACGGAAACCCCAGAAATTTGGAAAAGCCAGGAATGCAGATCATCTGAGGAAAGCTACAAGGAGGGAGAAAAACAGCTCGAGAGAGAAGGCATAGGAGATTCAACCAGCAGCAGGACCACTGAGCTCACAATCTGCCACAGATTGCTTCGGCTATTCCATTTGGAATTAGAGGACTTAGTGTTTGCCCTTCTGGATTTTGGACTTGCTTTGGTTCCAATGCTTTGTATCCTGCTGCTTGTGCCTTTTGGAATAGTAATGTTATCTTATGCATTTGAATGTTGGAAATGTTTAACTTTTCTTTTTTTCTTCTTTTTTTTTTTTTTTTGGTGGAACCAGGGATTGAACTCAGGCCCTCACACTTGCTTATTCTACTGAGCCATCTCCCGGCCCTAACTTTTCATTTGTATAGGGGCTCACAGTTAAGAGCTTGCCTTAGATCTTGGAGGAAACTTAGGAACTAGACTTTTCAACAATGCTGAAACTGTAGGACTTGGGCAACTCCTAGAGGTTGACTAAAATGTCTTTTGCATGAAGGGATGTGCATGAGTCTTGTGGGGGTAGGAGTAAAATGTTATGGTTTGTGTCTGGTTGCCCCCCAAAAGCCTCATGCAGTCCCTGGGGCAGCTTCTAGATTTTGTTATTAATTCTTGATCCAATCCTGGGAGTATGGGTGTGAGTGCTACACCTGCCCTGGGGCAGATAATCTGCATTACAAAAAAAGGAAAAAGACGCTTGCCTTGGCCACAGCCACTGCTCCTCCCTTTGCACCTTGCTGTTTTCTCCCCTCACGAGGGCTGCCCTCTGCCACGTGCCACTCCGCCTTGGAGCCAGCCGAGCATGGACTGAAACCTCCACTAACAATGATATAAGTAAGTCTTTCTTTTCTTAATTTCGAGTGTTGGGTATTTTGTCCCAGCAACAAGAGGAGAGTAACTGAGACACTCTGCAACATTTCCTCCCCAAAATTAACACCGCAGTTTTGTTTCCAAGGCAAACTATAAGAAGTGGTGATGAAGACTAAATAGTCTTTCAGAAATGAGGCAATAAAACAATCGCTTATTAACTACATTCCCAGAGTAGTTTCAGGTTTACTTATTTCCCTTATACAACTACTCATATTCTTCTAACTCATACTTTACCCATATGGACTAATACTCCAGAACCATTTGTTTTGACAATAGTAGGTTTATTTGCACTGAAAATGGCAGAAACAAAGCAACCCAGTGAAAGATTTGTGCTCTCTCTCTCTCTCTCTCTCTCTCTCTCTCTCTCTCTCTCTCTCTCCCTCCCTCCCTCCCACCCTCTCAGTCCACAGTACTAAGCTGAACTATATTGGCTTCCTTTCTTCTTACCTCCCTAAGAAATAGCACTAGTCATAAATATCATGGCTGTCCCTTAGACTCTGGCTGACATTTCATGCAAAATTCATTTCAGTGAACATCCACCTTTTAGTGATTTATAGCCAAAGTGTTAGGGATTTCAGAAAGCTAAAGATTTGCAATACAACCAAACAAAGACCTCACCTTGTCAGTCACAATGTGCTCTTTTTCTGGTGGGTGGGGGTACACTGGAAACTTATTGTTCCAAAATTAGAAACAGAACAACAACAAAAAAAACCTTCATGTTCTCATGGAAGGGATTTCACAATCATTATGCTTAAGGTAGAAAGGAAAATGCCTGATTGCCATACCTGAGGGATGAATATTTCAGTATGGGAGACATATCACTTCTTACAGGAACCCAATTATAACTGAAGATCAGACACAGGCACAGCAAACACAGGGATTTACTCAGAGGCTGTTTTACTAGGTAGAAGAGCAGAACTGGAAATAGAGATAGAGCCTAGAAACCTGCATCTGAGGACTTGTTTCCAGTTTGGACACTAAACCACGTAGCTGGGGATTTACAGATGAGCCCCTGGACCACAGTCCTGCCTTGCAGGAGGGAGATCCTCAAACCCTACATGGAACAGTTCAGAGAGATCAAAAAGATATAAATGACCAATGATCTATAAACAGAGGCTGAATCACAGGAGGAAGCACTGGGCAGTGCTAACGCAGAGAGAGCAATGCACAGTGTAATAAGACTAATTCTACTTTCATATTTACTTGTACATACTCTCTGCCTTTATCAAGAGCCAAAAGGGTTGTATCTAGGATGCTCAGAAACCTCTTCCTGGGAATACATTCGCATGCAATCTTCTCAATCTTAACCTGACTGTCACTTTAAACATTTAGCTGTTTTAAAAAGCACTGGAACACCTGCACTATAGAGAGGATGCTTCATTTCCCTACTAGAAAAACAATCAAGCGGATTTAAATAAATCGCCTCGGTGTATCTCCAGTAATGGACCAGCTGCCTGGTTATTTGTCCCTGACTTGCCATTACATGTAACATATCCCTGCCTGGTAGATTTATCTAACAAAAGCACAATGTGTTCTTGGCTTTCTTTGAAGTAAGAACACTGGAAAAGCCATAAAAGAGAAAGGTGACTTTTGCTATCAGCAAGGAGTCTGTGTTTACACTGACTCACAGCGTGTTCTCTGCCTGCTCCATGCCATTTTTCTCTTCCAAATGCCTCAGGACACTTGCGTGGGGTGGTCCTTAACCAAAGCCTCTGCAACAGCAGCAGCGTCACTCTGGAACTCGTTGCCAACGTAAAGCCCCCTCCTACGAGCTTCTAAATCAGAAATTCTATGGCTGGAACTCAGAAATCTGCGGTTTAACAGTCCTTCCCTGTGATCCGAGCCACATTCAAGTTTAGAGGCACCTGGGTAGCAAAGATCATCGCACCTGCCTCCAGTTTCTTTCTAGAACACTCACATATTCAGTTTATTGCCCCCAAACCATCAGAAGCCAGTTTAGTTGGTGAAATTTTGCTTGCAATTATAAAACAGTGATGGATCTATCCAGAGATGCAAAGCAAACTGGGTTATACTGCTTTTGTGCACTTCTCTGCCACACTGCACCGAAATAGCTGGAGCTGCCGTCAAAATAAAGGGAGCTGACTCGGGCATTCACATGCCCTCTCTCTCTGAGAATAGGCACCAAAGGACCTCTCTGGGCTCTTACCTGCCGCACCTTTCAGAGCTGGACCTGAGAAGGAAAAGGGCAGCTCCTGCTCTGGACAGCCTGCTCCATTCACAGGCGGCCGCTAGGGGCGCCGTGGAGAGCAAAGGGCCTGGGTGGAGTCCCCAGAGGCCTAAGGTCAGCGGCTGGCTGTTGGGACTGCAACTGAAACTACAGAGACCTCACTTTGCATCAGAAGGCCCAAGCCAGGAAGCTAGAACACACTGCCACAAAGGGGGAGGCTGGAATTCTAATCAGGAAGTGTCCATGTTCTCTGATGTAAGCCAGGAAGATGAAAGAATGTCTATAAAGAAAGACATGCTTAAAATACCTTTAAGGGGCCGGCCAGGTAGCTCAGAAGACTAAAGCACAGGGTTCGACCTCGGGTGTGCCATGCTGGCCCGCCCCTGGGGTGCGCTGAGAAGGAGGGTGAGACTGTGCGTGTGGTGCAGGCCTGCAATCCCAGTGCTTGGGAGGCTGAACACAAGAGGATCACTACGAGTCTGAACTGCTTAGTGAGACCCTGTACCAAACACACTTTTAAAAGTAAATATAAAGTACCTCACTGAAATGCAAAACCCAAGAAATCTGTCACACCCTGACACTTGGGTTTCAGAAGCAAAAATCATAAAAGTAAAGATGCGCATCTCTAGCCTGGCTGCAGCCAAATGACGCACTCCTGGCTTTGTGTCAGTGTGTGATGTACTGTAAGGACTGCCAGCTTGGCCTGTCCACTTGGTTCTTAATGGTTTTTAGGAGGTGGTGATTCCCCAGAGCTCGTAAGGTGACTATTAGCCCAGATGCGTAAGCCCCTGGGACTCCTAAACCTTGGCCTCCACCTCCTGCCTTCCTCTTGGGGCCATCTCTGGCTGCGGCTGCTGCCCTGGTCTCTCCTCTATGACTCATCAGGTTTACAGCACCCACGGGCCCAAGCGCTGTTGGAGAGGTGGAACATCTTGGATGATGCAGCACTGTGCTATGTGACACTTGGGGTGACCCCTGCAAAAGTGAAGAGGGGTAGCCTCATGGAGAGATGTGTGCCTGGTGATGGTTTTACTGTGGGCATTGTAGCTGTGGGTCACCGAGGATTGTCGTAGGGAAGGCTGGTGACAGTGTACATTGCCAAGTTTGATTTTCAGTGCTCAAGAAAGTCCTCTCTAGCAATTACAGGTTAGAACAGAAGTGAGATGACATCTTAGCTGCTTAAGACCTTTTTATGAATGTAGTTAATATAGGGTCTGCAGGATCTCACTACACAGATCACTGGGAGCGATCTGCCTGTTTTCAGCCTCCCAAGTGCTGGGATTATGGACATGCGCCACCACACCCAGTTTCAGTCACCATCTCAGTGTGCCCACACAGCATGCAGGGGATTGAACCCCAGTCCCTGAGCCTGCCTAAGCAGGTGCTTTAGTCCACTGAGCTACCTGGCCCACCTTTAAGACCTTTTTAATATTCGAAAGGAAAACAATTTTTTTTTAATTTTTCTCTATGATAGTTGAATTTCACCAGGCTAGATTATGACAACTATAAAAACCCATTAGAAGGAGCTGGGGATATAGCTCAGTGACATAAGCGGCTTCCTGGCAAGTGAAGTCCAGACTTCAATCCCCAGGACCACAAAAAAATAAAAAATAAAAACATTACAGGAAGATAGGTGGGGGACTTCCTGTTAGGGTCATATCTGTGTGACCTCCCAAAGCCTCTTATGGCCATTTGTGGGGTGCATGAAGAATGCCTGAATCATGGTGGTGTTACAACTAGATATGATGTTAGGATGTGGGGTCTGGTCAGCAGAGGGGGACCCCTGGCACTGTCACCTGCTATGGCGCAGCCCCCTCCTATCTCCTCCCTTCCTTCTCTGCTCCCTGATTTCATGACCTGAGCAGTTCACTTCCCCCACCCTTGGCCCTTCCACCTCTCCCACCACTATACAAGTCCTAAAATACGAGTAAAAATAGACCTCTCCTCCTTTATGTTGCCAATGTCTGACATTTTGTCCCAGCAAGGAGCAAAGTGAGATACCCTTTGATACGAAAATAATTTCAGACTAGAAAAGGAAGAAACCTGGGCAACAACCCATGACCCAAATGACCTACCATCCAAATGAAGAGAGTTCAGGCCTTGGCTTGGCAGTCTAAGCACCTGCTTGAGAAGTGCAAGGGCCTGGGTTTGATTCCCAGTACTGCATGCCAGCCCTGCACTATGCCAGTCCCTAAACCCAGGTAGGTTGGTGGTGTGCGCCTGTGATCCCAGCCCTGGGGTGGCTGGGACAGGAGGATCACTACATGTCCAAACTGTGTAGCAAGACCCTGTATGAACAACAACAGATTTTTTTAAAAAATGAAACTGAGTGCAAATTCCAGCCCTATACTTACCTGGGCAAGCAACTCTCCCAGCTTAAGTGTCTTTATTTCTAAAAGGGAGATAAAATCTCACTTGCAACACTGTCAATAGGGATAAAAGATCCTCAATGCTTTCTGTGATCTTCTTTGTTACATATTTATCAGAGCTCCTTTCCTCAGGCCAGTTATCATGGTCCCCAGAATTATGATGCATGGTGGGAAATAAAGTGAAAAAGAGACCAGAATTGTGAGAAAGTAGGGTTTTGGGGTGATCAATGTTCTGGGACCTGTTGTAACTCAAAAATCAAATGACAATGGGACAAGTCCAAAAATTTGAAGGTCTTTATTTTAGCTGGTACCCAGCGGCACCCTCTGAGTCCAAGAGACAGAGAGGAGCCCTGAGTGTAGAAATGAGTAACTGTTTAACCCTAAAAACTGCAAAGGCAGGGGAGGGGTGGGGAGATTTCTGTAAAGTGGCAGGGTCATTAGTGTAGGTCGATTCCTGTAAAGTTGTAGGGTCATTAGTTCAGTATTGGGTGGGGTGTGGAGTCGCAAGTACACAGAGTTTGCCAAGATCCTCAAAAATAGGGAGGGGGTACAGATGTCTGTCAAGATAAGGCTTGGGTCACAGGGGTGAGGGAGTTGGGAGGGGTAGGCGCATACAGAACAGGAACATGGTGAGGTTAGAAGGGCAACAAATTGGAGTCACTTTTGTCAGGGTATAACAGGACCCAGGCCAGAGTCTCCAGCTAGCTGCTGTTTTATTCATTCTGTGCTAGGGGAGGGGTGCAGTGCTCTTCCTAAGCAGTGTAGAAGCAAGTTTAACATAAAGGAAACCAGCTGGCCTCCATCCCCACACCTGGTGCTAGTGGGCCTGTGCTGTCCTCAGCTGACTTCATCCTCCCTATGCACCTCACTGACCATGAGAAGCAGCGTTTCCCATTCCAAAACTGGTCCCCAAGGCGGGGCAAGGAGGGCCTCAGATTCTGTGTCAAGATGAAATTGGTGGCTTTCAACCCATATTAACTATTATAGAACAATATTATCTATTATAAGTAGCTACATGGGGGCCAGAGAGATGGCGAAGTAGAATAAGTGCTTCCCTGGCAAGCTCAAGGACCTGAGTTCAATCCCCAGTTCCACCAAAAATTTTTTAAAAAGTAATTTCATGCCAATAACACTACATTAGCAGTATTTTGAATGCTCTGTGTGCCCATTTCCATCCAACTGTCTGTTGTTCTCCCTGTCCTGAGTCCACTCAAGCAGCCAGGCAGACCCACTCGGCACTTTAAGGTGGTCATCTGTGGTGTTCACTGGCCCAGGAGAAGTCATACTAGAAGGTTCAAAGTCAGGTCTTCCTTCAGTCTTGAACCCCATTCCTAGTGCTCTCCCAACCTTTAATCTTATTGCTGATGCACTGATTCGTTTTGAGAGTAAAGGTCAGTCAACATGGTCTTTGCTTTTGACAGACTCTGGGCACTTCCTGACTCAACCTAGAACTGGCCACCAGCCTTTTACTCCCCACCTTGCCTCAGTTTTCCCATGCTGAATCCAGATGCACCTCAGCCCAAAGTCTCAATATGGTGGGGAAGCTCTCTCCTCAGGCTAAATGGATGATGGATAGCAGTGGGCTGTGTGGGAGAAAAGACCCTTGGGAAGATCATGAAGCCAGGAACACAGGAGATAAATCTCTCCTCACTGGAGCCGGTTGCTACATTGATAGTAAAAAGTGAACCTGATCCGCCACCAAGGAGCCAACATGGCCAGTCTTCCATTCCAGACTGAATTGTCACCCGTGTAGTTACACAGCGCGAAGCTGTGCACAGTTGTACCGAGGTTTCAGGATGCCGAGCACAACAGAAGTGCCCAGTTCTCTTCTTTCCACTTCAACTTGTCCCTCCTCTCTACCAATCTCCTTCAAGCCAGAAGCTCACTCAGATGTCCTTGGAGCCATTTATATGGTGCCAAGTCCACACAGTCTAATGAAGCCATCTGGCCCACAGCAATGAAAGAGGCCTGTTTTCAGGGCCACAGGACAAGCCAAGAGAAGGAGACTGGCCTATGCCCAGGAGATGTTGGCAACATACCAGAGATATACACTCAGCTGAATTAAATGTGAGTGAGAATACAAACTGTGGAGCTATACTTAAGAGAAGCCATTCCCAGTTGTGTAGCTACTAATCCCCCTGGCAAGTGCAATCCCCATGCCTGCACTTGGAAACTTGCTAGAAACACAAATTCTCAGCCACCTGTCAGACTTACTAAATCAGAAACTGAGGAAGAGTGGGAAAGCTATTTTGTCTTTCAGGTGACTGCAGCCCACTAAGATTAAAACCCACTATTTCATAGCAGTGTTTCTCTACCTTGATTTGGTGACATTATTGTTGTAGATGCTTTCTTTTTTATTATTATTAATTTCATTGAGAAACAGCAACGAGACAGTTTCAAAACAGGTTAGCAGGATAGTTTCAATAATTAATACATTGCACATCATTGTCTTCATAGTGGTTATTCATAGTACAAGATGCAGACATAATATCCTGTCCAAACTATTAGTACAAATCTTCTCATTGAATTAAGAGAAAGTAGCTATGTATCTATCCTAACTATTTTGTATATACAGATATAAGATGGTCCTTCATTTATATCCCCTTTTTGTTTAGTTTTGTCAGAGATGGGTATTCCATTGCCGTTTAAATATTGTAGGTGCATGAATTCAGCAAAATGATCCAATACAGTAGGACTGGCAATGTCAGAAGTTGTAGACTTGAGCCTTTTACAACTCAGCATATTAATATGGCTTTCCTTTTTATACCTCATTTTTATATTTTTCTGCTGGATGATTAGGACCAAGATAAAGCAAGATCTATATAACAAGAAATGTAACTTCTGTATCTGACAAGGTCGGTTAGATGTGCTTGGCACAGCTGGCAGCATCTCCAGCCTCTGCCCTCTAGATGCCAGTAGCAATGCACCCCTGGTTGTGGCAGTGTAAGACATCACCAGACCTTGTGAAGTGACCCTTAGAGGGAAAAACCACTTCACATGAGATCCCCTTAATGATGAAGCATTCCCTGGTGTGACTGACACTATTATTACAGAGTATCGATATTGGTATAGAACAGAAAAGTTATGCTTTCCTGTAATACTGAAGGAACACAAAGTTCTGCGAAGCCCCCAAAGGACACCAACCCAGTACAGACTCAGGCTCACGCTAGCTCCTGAGTGATTTTTCATTATGGGACTATGATAACTATTTTCTTTTCTGCAAGCTTTTCATAGGTATTATTTTCTAAATGTCCCACTCCATATATGTGTTATAAATATAGTGCAACAGAGGACTTAAAATGAATAAGACAAAATGACTAGAATTAGTATTGGAAATATGTTCAGACAATAATTCCTTCCTCTGCTTCAATCTAGCATGAAAGCAAGGAGCCCCAAATGACACATCGACCTTCTTGCCAAGTCTGCTCTTGCCCAGCATGTAAATAGGTAACCTATGTAGGTAGTAATTTACGAATTACCCCTTGTTTTCACACGCATCTTCTTATTTGATTATCACACCCATCTTTTAAGAGCACTTGAATTACTAGGTTTCTGGCACAAGATAGTTTTGGATGTTTACACTTAAGATGTACAGCTGATTCCAGGTGTTTTCTGTGTGTGAAACTAGACTGTGTCCCATTTATAACTATATACTAAAAAGCTTTGGGACTCTTGGTTGCCAAGTCCTAGAATAGAGCAACACCTATAATCCCTTGATAATATACATATGGTCCCCAAACCAACAACATTGCATCATGGAAACTGACAAGCAAAGTAGAATTTCAGGGCTGCCAGAATCAGTTTCCTTTCCCACTCAGTTTCCAGAAGTGTTCCTTGGCCGGGCCCTTTCTCCAACTTTAAAACATGCAACATAGTGTCTTCATTTCACATCTCATGTTTTTGATATTTCCTTCTCCTGCCCCTCTCTTTCACTAAAAGACACTTGTAATTACTGTGGACCTGGCAGGATTACCCATGATAATTTCCTCATTCCAACACCATTCTCAAATTCCTCACATGCTCTAGGAATTACGACATGGACATCATTTGGGGAAAGCAGATTAATATGTGACCTCCGACAATTAATGTGTGCTGAATCAAATTCAAACAGGATACATTGATAGACGGTGGCTTGCTTCTCCCCTGTCTGCTACTTTCTCAAACACATTATCTACCTTCTAGGCGTGGCATTCAGTCTGTCCTCCCAATCAGTCATCTCCCTGTCTGTCTCAGTTACTCTTCTCTTGTAGCCGGGGCAAATACCTGACACCTAGGATAAAAGAAGGAAAGGTTTATTTAGCTCACAGTTAGTGGAGGTTTCAGTCCATAATAGATTGGCTCCAAGGCAGGATGGCACATGGCACAGAGAAGCCATCTATGGTGGCTGAAAAGAGCAAAGGGCAGCAGGTCATGGCAGTGGAAAATAGCAAAACAGCAAGAGCAAATGGAAGGAGTAGCAGCAACACTGGCCACAGAAAGCAAGTCTAACTCCCTTACATGGCATTTGGGGTCTCCACCCCAGGCCAGGTATAGCATGCACACCCATAATCCCAGCAACACATACATCCATAGTCCCAGAACTGGGTTATGAATTAATCACAAACTCTAGAAGTCTTTCCCATAGCTGCATAAGGCTTTGGTAAGACAACTAAACACAAATCATAACATTGTCTCTTTTTTCAGTTATGCCTCGACTACAATGTTTAGTGTTGGTCATTATTTTTTATTCATACATGTTTGCAATACACAATGAACCCAAAATAACCCCTTTCCATCTTATGAAGCCATCTTAATTCAGTTTGGGGTGGCAAGCAACTCAAATGCAACATTTCTTAGCTGTGGTTCAATCTAGTAACAGCCAAGAGTCAGCTCTAGATCTCGGAAGCACAAGCAGCAAATGCCAAAACTTTCTGGAAAAGTTGGGTTTCTTAATATAAACACTGATCTTTCCTCAAATTTTTGTTTTCCTTCAAGGAAGGCCAATATAATGACTAGGCCTGGAGCAGCTATGTCGTACATGCGAAAAAGCAAGAAAGCTGCAGATCACAGTACTGAAATCTTTGCATGGATGGATCAATGCCAATAACTTTTTACTTCTCAGATTCTTGTTGCATGAGAAAGTAAAGCAAGGCTAACATTGTGTAAGGCAGGTATTCTTGTGTCCATTCACTGGGGTTTTCCCCCTCTTTACAACCAAACAAAAATGCTTACTGAATCTTCAAATAGAAGTGAAAATATTCTTTGGCAATGCTGTGCCTTAAGTATACTGAGTTTTGGACACCTTCCCAGATCTACCTCCACAAACTCATCTCCTTGATTCTCTTCCCACTGGCCTACTTCTCATACCATCAAAGCCCCAAAAACATAGCACAGTCCTGAAAAGTTCTGCCTTCTTGGATTTCACTACATATATTAGCCTTAAATTTTCTCACTCCTAGAACAAATAGAGGTGTTCTCTGTGGGCTTGCAGCCTCACCTCCTATGTAGAGATGCAGCTCTCAGGGACCACCCAGTCTCTGAGACTGACTCAGGAACTCTGGGAGTTGATCCAGAGGTCTGTGTGCATTATCAACCCTACAGGTAATTCCTCTGTGTGCTAAAGTTTGAGAACACCTTGTTGCACGGCACTGTGTACATTTTCAGATCATGAACTTGAAGTACTTGTAAAATGTCCTAATTTCCCAAGGTCTCAGAGTAATAGATTGAAGATAGGCCCTGGTGCCAATTTCAGGCTTTTTGTACTACACAGGACTCTGCACCCACACACAGCTGTTGGCATTCTCGTTCTAGAGAAAACTTCCATGCAAAAGAGAGGGAAAGAAAGAAAAGTGTGTCTTGCAAGTCAGTTGACTCTATAGTATTGATTACTGATAGTTTTGCTTTTCTCTTCAAGCAAATTTTTAAAGAAAAACACAAATCTGGAAGTCTGCTACTTTCTCAAGCATATTATCTACCTTCTAGGCACTCAGTCTGCCCTGCCAATCAATCATCTCCCTGTCTGTCTCAGTTACTCTCCTCTTATTGGGACAAATACCTGACACCCAGAATTGAGGAAGGAAAGGTTTATTTAGTTAGTAGAGGTTTCAGTCCATACTCGGCTGGCTCCAAGGCAGGGTGGCACATGGCACAAAGCAGCTGTTCATGGTGGTGGCAAAGAGCAAAGGGGCAGCAGGTCACGGCAGTGGAAAATGGCAAAACAGAAAGAGCAAATGGAAAGAGTAAAGCTGTGGGTAAAGCTCAGGGATACAACACTTGCCTAGCATGTTCAAGGTCATAGGTTCAATCCTCAGCACCACAAAAAAAAGAAGGGGAAGAGGGAGAAATACAACTCAAACTACAGTACATCATCTTAACTCATTACAATGGTTGCCAAGAAGAAAACAGGGGGAAGGAGGCGAGAGGGAGAGGCAAACAAGCATCAAGCATGTACAGCAATCACTGAGAAACTGCTAGCAGCAAAAATATAAAATGCCTCAACTATTCATAAAAAGTAGTACGTACCTCCTCAAACACTGAAAGCAGAATTATCTATCATCTAGAAGTTCCACTTCTAGCAGTACGCCAAAACCTTGAAATCAGGAACTCAGGTACTTGTTTATAGTGTTATTCACAATGGCCAAACAGTGAATGCAACACAAATAACCCGTCAGTGAATGCCCACAGTGAATTCCACGATCTGTGGTGTGCTCATGCTTTGGAATATTCATTGTTTTATTCATTACAACATGAATGAAGCTTGAAGACAATGCTAAGTGAAATTAATTAGCGACAAAGGGTTATTATATGATTCCACTTGTCGGAGGTACCTAGGGTGTTGAAGCCATAGACACACACATGTAATGGGGTTTGTCATGGTCTGGAGGAGGGGACATTGGAGAGTTATTATAAAATGGGCTCTGTTTCACAAGATGAGAGAGAAGTTCTGTAGATAAATGGTGGGGACAGTAACATAATAATGTTGATATACTTACCACCACTGAACTGTGCAATTTAAAATGGGTAAGGTGATATATTTTATGTTATGTGTATTTCACCATCATCTTAATTCTATGTTTTTGTTTTGTTTGCTATGGGGTCTGACTACACAGTTCAGACATGTAGTGATCCTCCTGTCCCAGCTGGGATTACAGGTATGTGCCACCACGCCTGCTTTCCAGGCCAGCACAGTGTACCAGGAGTTCCAGGGCTGGCACAGCATGCAGTGCAGGGGATGGAACCTGGCACCTTGCACTTGCCAGCAGGCACTTAGACCGCTGAGCTATCTCCCCAGCTCCTAAATTTACATATTTAAACAAAGAGGAAAAATAAAACCCAACTTGTGAATTTCCTATACATTCTTGACAGGCAACTATTAGAGATAATAAATCCAGGTGGCTTCTTTGGTACTACTTAAACCATATCCCCAAATGAACTCTGAGCTCCGTACAGAATCCTGGAGCACAGTTGTAGACTGAACAACAATCAAAGTGTTTTCTTAGTCCTTCTCCAGAGTGTCATAGAGGGGTAATATCTTAAGAAATTATTAAAAATACATCATGTTGGGAAATGGAGATGTGAGAATCTTGGTAATACCGAAACGTTTGGGCTTGTTTTGCATGAAGAGAAAGCAAACTCTTTATTTGCCAACAAATGTCGCCTGTTCTTTTAGTGGTGTCACTGCACTTGGAAGTGAAACGAAGATGGGCACTGCTGCTCCCACTGAATCACTCCCAAGGACAAACACGCCTGTGAGGAGGGCTATTAAAGTAATCCACTCTCCTGGGCACTGAGATGGCATGAGTCCAAGGTCAACTGACAAAATTCATGAGTATTTCTGACAGATACCCACACTTACTAATGTTACCCCAAGTTTTCTGACTCTGAAATAATTTTGTATTTATTGAAAAAAATACAAAAATCACCCAAAGAACTCCGTATTCCCTTTATTCAATTTAGCTAATTTTTACCATATTGCCACATTTGCTTCCTCGTTCTTTGACCTATATCCTCTTTCTTCTTACCCACTTGAGAATGCCTTTCTTCTCTTAAATATTTTGGTATATGCTTCTTAGGAATAAGGGTATGCTTCTACAGGGCTAAAGTATTCTCTAATTCAGGAAATTCAGTATAGATAAAATAGTCCATTATTCTTGGCTCCATAATTTAGTTTTGTCAATGAACCAAATAATGTCTTTTAGAACATTTCCCTCTCCCTTACAGCGCCTGTCAAGGACCTCAGGCTGGGTTTTATGTCCCACCTTTTAATCTTTTGAAAGCTGGATCAGTTTCTCAGTCTCTGATAGAAGTCAGCTATTCTGCAGAATGTTCCTCAATTTGAGCTTGGCTGATGTTTCCTTATGATTGGCTTCAAGTTCCATTTGCCCCACCACAACGCTGCATAAAATGACACAGGGTCCTTCTCAGGCCACCACATCTGGAGACACAGGAGCTCATCCCTGGTAATATTAGTTTTCATTGCTGGGTCAAGGTGCTGTTCAATTCTCCCACTACATGTTTATTGCTTCTTTCTTTGCACCTAATAATGTACAGGGAAATATATTGAGAATTCGGAAATATCATGATCTGCCTCTAAATTTATGCTTTCTATAAAGAAGCCACTGATGATTCAAGCCTACAACCTTCTTTGTTATAGTGTTTTCAAAATAGTAGTTTTCCGACAAGAACTCCCTATCCATATTTGTCTGTTGAGGGAGGGTTAGTTCAGTGGTAGAGCATTTGACTGCATATTTGTCTGTTAGTATTCTATCCCCAGGATACTTCCAGATGAACCTTCTTTTCTTCACTGACTTTATTTATTTATCAGGATTCACAATTATTCAGTCAATTACAATGAATTGCTGTTTTAACTTCCTCTTCTCTCTCTCTCTATCTCTCTCTGTCTTTATCTCTCTCTGTCTCTGTCTCTGTGTTTATCTCTGTCTCTGTTTCTGTCTGTCTCTGTCTGTCTCTGTCTATCTCTTTCTCTTTCTCTGTGTTTTTGGCTCTATCTGTGTCTCTGTCTCTGTCTGTCTCTGCTTCTATCTCTCTATCTGTGTCTATCTGTCTCTCTTTGTCTCTCTCTGTCTCTGTGTCTCTGTCTGTCTCTGTGTCTGTCTCCTGTGTCTGTCTCTGTCTCTGTGTTTATCTCTGTCTCTGTTTCTGTCTGTCTCTGTCTGTCTGTGTCTATCTCTTTCTCTTTCTCTCTCTCTGTTTTTGGCTCTATCTCTGTGTCTCTGTCTGTCTCTGTCTGTCTCTGCTTCTATCTCTCTGTCTGTGTCTGTCTGTCTCTCTCTCTCTCTCTTTGTCTCTCTCTGTCTCTGTGTCTCTGTCTGTCTCTGTGTCTGTCTCTATCTCTGTGCCTGTCTCTGTCTCTGTCTGCCTCTGTCTGTCTGTCTCTGCTTCTGTCTCTCTGTGTCTGTCTGTCTGTCTGTCTCTCTCTCTCTCTCTCTGTCTCTCTCTCTCTCTCTCTCTCTCTGAGACAAGCATATTGCTATACAGTTCAGACTGGCCTTCAACTATGTAGACCAGTCTGGCCTTGAACTTGTAGCAATCTTATCTCAGCTTCCCAAATGCTAAGATTACAGGTGTGAACCATCATGCCAGCTTTCTTTTTTATTTTAAAGAGAAAATAAAAACAAAACTTCAAAACAAAGTAACAGGAGGACAAAAATGCCATTAGAAAGGTCACATCTTTTTTATCCATTCCTCTGTTGATGGGCCTTTAGGCTTTTTCTAAAATCTAGCTATAATATATTGTGTTGCTATAAATATGAGTACGCATATATTACTTTGGTACAGTGTTTTTAATACTTCTGGGTAGATATCCAGAATAGGGGGGGCTGGGTCATTGGAACCTTCAATCCTAGTTTTTTGAGGAATCTGCACACTGATTTCCACAGTGGTTTCACCAGCCTACACTGCTACCACCAGTGGAGAAGGGTTCCCATTTCCCCACAGCCCCTCCAGCACTTCTTACTGGTTGATTACTTGATAGTAGGTGCACCAGTTGATATATCGTGTCAACTTGAGAAGTTTAAAAGTTTAATTAAGTGACTCAGCAGAGAGCCAGGATTGTTAGTTGTAAACATCTTCAGCCTGTGCAAGAGGAGAGCATGGACATTGTGTGAGTTCTACACCCCCAGCCCCAGGGCAGTTTGTTTATAACATAAAGAGAGGGAGGTTTCCTAAAAGCTGCAGCTGCTGCCCTTTGTTTTGCTCTTTGCTGTGTTGTTATTGTTGTTTCTGCTATTGCTGTTGTTTTTGTTGTTGTTTACTGGCATAAACAGCTGCTCTCTGCCATATGCCCCCCTGCCAGCGAATAAGGTAGGTATAGACTAAAACCTCCACAAACTGTGAGCTCAATAAACCTTTCCTTCCTTAAATTTTAGTGTCAGCTACTTTGTTGCCAGCAGCAAATAACAGGTAACTGAGACGGTAGGCATTCTTTCCAGGGTGAATTGGAATCTCAGTGATGTTTTAATTTGCATCTCTTGAATGACCATTGATGGTGAACATTTTTCATATATTTATTTTGCTGTTCGTGTTTCTCCATCTGGGACATGTGTATTCATCTCAGATGCCCAAATTTGGATTGACTCTTTAAAATTTGGGGGGTCTGCTTTTTCAGTTCCTTTTATGATCTTGATAGTGATCTTTTGTCTGAGGAACAGCTGGCAAATATTTTTTCCCACATTGTGGGTTATCTGTTTACTCTGTTGGTGGTTTCTCATACTGTGTAAACCCTTTTTAATAAGATCCCAGTTGATTCTTTGTGATAGTTCCTGTGCAACTAGAGTTTTATTCATAAAGTCTTTGCTTAAACCAATGTCTTCAAGCATTTTATCCAGTCTTCCAGCAGATTTAATGTTTCTGTTTTAATATTTGAAAGTTTGACCCATGTCGAATTTACTTTACTGCTTGGTGAAAGATATTGGTCCACAGTTTTGTGTGTTTATATTTGATAATCTGAACAAGTACTTCTAAGACAGCAACATGCAATATAACAACTGTTGTTTTCTTATAATCTTGTTTTGAAATTCTGTGTCATTTAATGGTTTTTATTTTTATACTCTTTAAAATTCAGAGATATGGGTCCAATTTTAGCCTTTGGCGTGTGCAGAACCAGTTTTCACAGCACCATTTATTAAATAAGCCAGGTCTTTTCCAGTAAATGTGTTTGGTACCTTGGTCAAAGATAAGGTGGTTGTGTGTGTCTGGAATCGTTTTTGCATCTTCTAAACTATTCAATTGATCTTTAGGTCTGTTTTTTTGCCAGTACCACACTGTTTGTTTTTTTTTTTTCATAGCATCTTTATTGTATAACTTCAAGGCAGGGATTCAGATGCCCTGCTTTGCTTTGTTGCCTAGAAATGCCTCTGCTATTTTAGGTTTCTTCTGGTTCCAAATGAGCTGACGAATTCTAAAGCATTGCTTCCCTTTCAGTTTCATTAAAGAGCTTAAGAAGTAGTGGTGTTAGATGTTTTCTAAATTTCTTGTAAAATTCAGCAGTGAATCTGTCAGACCCTGGGCTTTTCTTTGTTGGTTGATTTTTAATTGCATCTTCAATTTCATTGATTGATATTGGTTTATCTAGGATTTTTATTCTTCATTCAGCATTGGTAACTCATATGTATCTAGGAATCTGTCTACTTGTTCTGCATGTTCCATCTTATTAGAACATATGTTTTCAAAGTAGCTGTAGATGATCTTCTGAATTTTTGCCAAGTCCATTTGTTCTCACCATTTTTTCCTAATTGCTAATTGCTTGGATTTGAGCCTTCTATTTCCCTTTCCCGACAAGTTTGGTTAAAGGATTGTGGGTTTTCTTTGATCTTTCCAAGCACCAGCTCTTCAATTAATTGATTCTTTGTATTGTTTTCTTAGTTTCCAATGACTTAATTTCTGTTCTGGTCTCTATCATTTCCTCCCTTGTACAAGCCTTTGACTTAGCCTACTCTTCTTCTAGAAGATTGAGGTTCACCATTATGTCGTTTGTCTGCTTTTCTTGATATGGGTATTCAGCATTATAAATTTCTCTGTTAGGATGGCTTTCAGGGGCTGGCCAAATAGCTCAGCAGATTAGAGTGCCTGCAAGCAAGCTCAGGGCCAGGTGTTTGATCCCCAGACCTGTCATGTCTGAGATGGCAACTGAGACTGGATGTAGTGGCACATGCCTGTAATCCTACCTCTTGGGAGGCTGTAAACAGGCAGATCACTACAGGTCCAATCTAGCCATGAGACCCTGAACGCCTTGTAGGCCCTTCCCTAAAATACAACAAAAAAAAAAAGGTTGGCTTTCATTGTGTCCCATAACTTCCCATATATTGTACTGTCGTTATCATTGAATTGTAGAAACTGTCTAATTTCTTCTGTGACCCATTGGTTGTTCAGGAAGATGTTATTTAATTTTCATGTGTTTATGAAAATCTTGTGATTTCTTTTGACATTGATTTGCAATTTTATTGCACTATGGTCTGATAATATGCATGGAATAATTTTGATTCCTTTACATCTATTTAAGCATGTTCTATGAACTCATATGTGGCCTATTTTGGACATTGTCCCATGTGCAGCTGAGAAGAATGCATACTGTTGTATTGTGGGGTAAAATACTCTGTAATGTTCACTAAGACCATTTGTTAAAAAGTTTGATTCAATTTTAATATTTCATTGTTGACTTTCTGTCTAGTTAATCTTTTTTGTGACAGTCAAGTATTAAGATCCTCCAATATAATTGTATAACTGCTTATTTGATTTTTCATGGGTGCTAATATTTGTTTTATATAGCTGGGTGCACTGATACTTATTGCATATATATTTAACATTGTTATCTCTTCCTCATGGATTGTTCCCTCTATGAGGATATAGAGATCTTCTTTATCTGTCCTTACCAGTCTTGCACTGAAATTGACTTTTTCTGCAAATAAAATAAATATTTCTGCTTTTTTATGAATTCTTTTTACATGGAGTATTTTTTCCCATCCTTTGACTTTTGCTTTATGAATTTCTTTTTGAATTAAGTGTATCTCTTTCATGCAGCATATTGGGTTTTTTGTTTGGTCGATTGGTTGGTTTTGGCAGAACCAGAGATTGAACTCAGGTCCTTATGCTTGCCAAGGAAGCACTTACTCCACTGAGCCGTCTCCCCAGCCCCCAATAGTTTTTTGAATCTTTGTTTATTGGGTTTGTTTTTTTGTTGTTGTTTTTTTTTGTTTGTTTGTTTGTTTTGGCAGAACTAGGGATTGAACTTAGGCCCTAGTGCTTGCCAGGAAAGTGCTTATTCCACTGAGCCATCACCCATGCCCTTCATGCAGCATATTGTTGAATCTTGCTTCTTGATCCATTCTGCCTGTCTGTGTCTTTTTATTGGTGAACTGAGACCATCAACATTGTTGGTGACAACCAAACATGTAATGACTTATCCTTGTCATGTTATTTTCCTGTTTCTGGTTCCCGCTCTTTTTTTCCTTCCTGTTTAATTGTCTGCCTTGCCTGGTGGATTCCTTCTGTTGGATTCATGGAGTTATACTCTTTGTTATTTCTTTCTAGAATGGACCTTAAAACATTTTGGAGTTCTAAGTTTGTGGTCATAAAGTTCCTCAGATGTTCTTTGTTATGTTAGTAACTAATTTCACTATCAGTTTTTTTTTTCTGTATTTTAGGGGTCTACATGGTGTTCAGGGTCTCACTACTAGATTGGACTCTTAGTGGTCCACCACCTCCCAAGAGCTGAGATTACAGGTACACACCACCACATCCAGTCTCAATTGCAGTCTCAGTGCATCCTGGGGGCAGGGCTGGCATGGCAGGTCCAGGGATTGAACCCCTGGGCCCTGTGTCTGCTTGCAGGCACTTTAATCTGCTGAGCTATTTGGCTGGTCCTTCACTATCAGTTTTGAAAGAGACTTTCACAGAGTACATCAATCTGGGTTGAAGATTGTTTTCCTTTAGAATTTGAAATACTTCCCCCTAAGTTCTCATTGACATGAGTGTTGGTGCTAAGAAGTCAGCTCTAATTCTGATGGGCTTTCCTTTATAAATGATTTGTTTCTTATTCTCAATATCTTTTAAGATAATATTGCGTTGAATTTCTGGAATCTTCACTATGATGTACTTGGCTATAGATATTTTTTTATCGTGGCTTGTTGGAATTGTGTATGCCTCACTCATTGTGTGTCAAATTCTTTTTCCCTACTGGGGAAGTTGTCTACTATGACATCTCTGAACAGATTGTTTTATGAAATTTGTGTTGTCTCCTGCTTTTTCACTGACTCAAATCAATCTGAAATTATTCTCCTTTGCCTCATCTAGCAGCTACTGTATTGATTTCTCTTGGTCACTTTTCTCTCATTGCTAGGACAAAGTACTCAACATTCAAAATTAAGGAAATAAAGATTTATTCAGCTCACAGTTTGTAGAAGTTTCAGTCCATAATCAGCTGGCTCCAAGGGAGGGTGTTCCAGCACAGGGACAACAGTTCTAGGTGGCAGAAGACAGGAAAAGCAGCAATGGAAGTGAGACTATGTCTATTTTCCTCTTTCATATTTTATTGTAGCACCTGGGGAGAAACATTGTCTCCATGCCTTCCTTTTACATAGTCTCAGGGTGTTTGCAAAGTGAGGATCCTGACCCCCTACTAAGTCTCAAGCTGACATAACAGAATAACATCTTAGCATGGTAAGGGCATGCCCCTTATGCCCCAGGATGTAGAACTCCCGAGTTACTTAGTTAAGGCTTCTCAAATTGGCACATTTATTAACCATAATAATCCATTCCTTGTCAGCTTGACAACCAGAGACATTTCTTTAAACCAGTTTCCATATGCAAATAAATGCTTATAATTACACCTAACATATTATAACCATCCTGAGTACAAACAGAAACATGATAATTCTCTCACCAGAATAGAAGGCAAGTTTTCCCTGGGTGATGCTTACTCTTATCATTTCTCAATTTAAACATTATAGCATATTATAGTTTAGCTTAATAATCTTTAAGAACCTGTAATAAGTCTATCAACATTATATTACATTAGAACCATATTAGGGGAGAAATTGCACAATTACAATACTCTTTGCTGCAGCTGATCACAGGATCATAGCTGGGATTTAGAGTAATCTTCTATTGCCCGTTGTGTGTTCCCATGGCCTTCAGCAAGCACCTCGGCAGGTCTTGATCCTTCCCCTGCTGGAGTGAACCATACCTTCATTCCTGAAGGCTCTGGACCATTTCTAATTGTGCCTTTATCAGGTTGTTATAGTTTCCCATTGACTTTAATAACAGGGCATGGCAACACTAAGAGACATCCTGAGGAACTTCCTGTACCCCATGTATACTCCACTTTTCCTCCACTCTGGAGCAGTGGTTCAATGTCCCCTTGATACTCTGGAACAATCACCCTACCAACAGTGTGACTCCCTGTCCAACTTGTTTCCTCAGATGCATGAGGAGACCAACATGACCAGGGGTAATCTTAGCTTCCAGCTGAATGGTATCATTGTTTTGCTTCCTGGTACAAGCCTTCCCCCCTCTGAGACTAGGACTTCTGGTCCATCAGAACATATGGTTGAAAGAATAGGAAGCAAAATTTTGTTATGGATTACTGGGGATAATGGTGAGGAGTGCCACCCCCACTTCCACCCCTTGATTTCTAGATCCTTGAATCCTAGTTATGGGAGACACAGAACTGCATAGTAGATGCTAATTAAAGCACGTACAACCTTTTGAAGTACCTTATCCCAGCCGTACAAACTATTGCCACTAACCTGGTTCCTTAATTTTGTCTTCAAAAAGCACATTGCACCTGTCTATCTATTCAGCTGCTTCTAGATGGTAAGAAACACAGTAAGGCAAGTGAGTTCCATGAGCATGAGCCATTGCCTTACTTATTTGGCAGAAAATATGTTCCTTGGTCAGAGGCAATGCAGTGTAGAGTGCCACAATGGTGGCTGAGGCATTCTGCAAGTCCACAGATGGTAGTCTTGGCAGAAACATTACATGCAGCAAAGACAAATCTATAACCAGAATACATATCCATACCAGTGAAGACAAAGCATAGTCCCTTCCATGATAAAAGTAGTCCAATATAGTCAACACGCCACCAGGTCATAGGTTAATCATCTTGGGGAATGGTGCCATATTGGGGACCTTGGTGTTGGCCTCTGCTGCTGGCATTTTGGGCACTCAGCAATCACTGTAGCCAGATCAGCCATGGCTAAAATGTATGCAAGATAGCTAAGATAACTGTACTACTAATTTCTATCAGTTTATTGAAAGGAACATTTAATGCTTAGTTTTTTATCAATTTTGCACCCCTTTATCTGGTAATCTAGACAACTACTTTGAGGATAACAACATATAACATAACAACCATTGTTGATTTCCTATCATCTTGCTTTGAAATTCTGTATTATTTATAATTTTCTTTATTTTTTATTCTCTTTAAAATGAAAAGAACTTCAAAAGGCCCACTGCTATTTTTTAAAAATATTTCCTTCCATGATCACTAACCATAAACCTATCTTACATATCTGAGAACCTGCCCTCCCAATGGCTTAATCTGGTATGGATACATTTATGGAATTTTTATTTTCCTGGATATCTGTTTGGATCTGCATTATGGATTTCATTTCTTTACTATGCTGTGTATTCATGACTTCTATAATTTTCTTAAACTCATCTACTTTTTGTCTTTATTTGCTTTATACTCACTAAGCATGGTTTCATGGTATATACCATCCCTGCAGTTATCTGAAGTTATTTCTGATTTCATTTTTGCTAGAGACTCATTCAATTACTTTTTTGTTACCCTTCAGATAGGCCAAGGGTATGGGTTTCAGATTGTTCCATCTCATTGCCTTCTGGGTTTACCTTTGGCAAACCGGATGTCTGGAGTTGCATCTTGTTTAAGTGTATTATATTCTTTTCTTATTTTAGTTTAATTCCTGGGGTGATGCTTGTAAATTTCCTTTGATGGGTTGCTTTATTGCTAGTATTTAATACCATTAGGAAATGACTACTTCTCCAAGGTATTTTCCAGGTGTAATTGGGTTTTGGGTTTGGGGTCTGTTGCTAGAACCTCTTCAATTTGTTGGGAATAATAAGTTGCTACCTGTCTGGCCCAGCCTCCAGTTCTTTGGCCTCTGCCACAGTATTTCCTGTGACCCTCAGTCCATCTCAATCTGGGAATACCAGGAAGAATAACTATTTAGAACAATTAAGTTCCTTTTAGCTAATGTGTTACCATCAGCAATAACAATAGCATCAATCACAGCTTAGAAAATGACAAACTGAGGTAACTGTTTATTTCCCACCTTTAACCATATGAAACAGACTCATGGTTGTATAACAAAATCTAAACCACACATGAAAATTACATGCAGTATAGTATATAACTCCTTAATAAATTTTAACCCTCAGGGGTTAAAATTTAAAAGGGGTTAAGGAAAAAATAGAAAAGTATAAGAAGAGGATGAGATTAGAAGTAAGGCTGGAGCACAAAGGGGATCACACTAACTGGCAAACTGGTGCAGAAGATTGGCAGGAAAGAGAGAAGGAAGAGATAAAATTAGAAAAAGAACAACCACAGAGACTAGAAACCACATTCACACTCATATAAAGATCAAATAGTGAAGGTGAAAAAAAAAAACTACCACAATAACAAAAATTAAGAGAGAAGGATAGACAGAGAAATTCACCTTGAGTTTGTCTCTGCTATCACAGGTAGATAGCATGTGAAGACAGAGTCCTGATCTGTGTTAATTTACCTCAACAAGGCAGCAGTAGATTTTTGGCAGGGTAGTGTATACTTTCAGGGAGCCTACACCTTCTGGCGAAGACCAGACTCATTTGGCCTGCAGCTATCTGTGCACCTTCCATGGGCCTGAGCCCAGCTGGGAGCCACCAAATGGAGCCAGCAGCCACTCAGCTCTGAGCTCAGCCGGCCCCTCTCCAAGGTGGCTCCCTGCCAATCGCTCTCTCATGCGGGATGACTGAGCTCTCCACACACACTGCAAGCTAGTCTTTCGTGTCCCCTGATCCCCTCCACTGATGAAGCTTTCTATGTACACCTCAGGGGTCACCCGCAGTCACCTTGGGTCTACAGGTTTAAACCACTCCTCTCACACAGCGAGTCCCGTCTCAGGGAGAAGCTACAACTGCATACTTCCTTATTCTTTGTCGAACTTTCTCTTTTTACTCTCCACAGGCTTCAATTCACACTTCAGACCCTTCCTGAGTCTAGGGAGCCCCCTTCCCTCCCTCTTGTCTTCCTCACATTGCTATGTTCCAGCATCTAGATGGCTCCACTCAGAGAAGCGCTCTCTCTTGCTTACCACTCCACCATCCCGGTGCAAGTTGTAGAGATTTCAGTCTATAGTCTGCTGACTTCAAGCAGGGCACATGGCAGAGAGACACATCAGATGATAAAGAGTCCATGGTGTGACAGACAGCTGATTTCTTTTGAAACTCAATTTTTGTTTTTTAGATCTGACCAGCTCAAGTCCCTTTGAGCTGTTTCTATAATCCTCTTAACGTGCCTCCTGAGGAATTCTTTACTTGCTGGCATTATCATATATTCCAACCTCATATTGTACCTCTAGTACTGGAATCATTCATTTCTCGAAGGAGCTCCCGTTCATTTGTTTATCCTAAATTTGTAACAGATTGAGATGGAACTGGTTTGCTTTATTTGTTTCTGATGGCTTCCTAAGTTTCATTTTCATATCTTTCCATCTGATATATAATTACCCTTAGACATCTTTTAAGCAACATAATAGGATGTGGGGGAAAAACTTGAGCTTTGGAAAGAGATCCAAGTCTGACTGCTGGCTCTAACACTAGGCACTACAAAACTCAGGCAAGTTTTTATAACTTCTTTAAGCTTATGTTTCCCTGATCCTAAAACAGAGGAAGTAATTCCCACCTCACAAGGTTGTTAAAGATACTTAAAAGACATAGCTTTGAGATTGTCCAATGTAGAGGCTGACACATAATAAATGTTGAATGAATTTATTACATTTTCTCTTTTAGTCACAGCATTACACAATTTTAATATGTTTTATACACACAAACATGAACACCTCCTCTGGTGGTTTTTTAGTATACCCTGAAAAATTAGGTTATCTGACAGTGAGCACATTCACTGAAACTCGGCCAAGACCTCTGATTCTCACTTATCTCCACATTCTCATTAGCAACACTCTAAGAATCCTTGATTCTTTCAGATAAAATAGATGGTGAATGGTTGAACCTTCTATTCCTTTCCTTTTGTACCTTACTGTAAGAGGCAATTGTACATGAAAAAAAAATCATTGATTGTCTAAGAATGTACAGACAAAACATTTCATGAATGTCAGTGGCTCCAGGGAATTATGAATATAAGGTAATTTTCTTCATTTAAATGGGCTAATGACCAAAAACTTACACTACATACCATATATAATGGAAAAAACTTATTTCCAGTAATATTGGACATAAGATAAGAATTCCAATAATCATTTCTCAATTCAAATAGCTAAGGGAAACTTAACAATGCTATACACAATAAAAGACAATTAAGTGTGAGGATACAATAGGAAAGGTAAAAATGTTGTTTTCATATAATAGTATTATCCACACAGAATATGCAAAAGAATCAAGAAACTACTGGAACACAGGGTTTTTTGTTGTTGTTGTTATTGTCTTGGTCTTTGTTGTTGCTGTTGTTTTTAATGTATCTGGTATGGTGTCTCACTATGCAGCTCAGAGTAGTAGTATCCTCCTGTTTTCAGCCTCTTCGGCACTGGATTACAGGCCTGCACTACCACACCCAGTCTTGGTGGCCAGCTCAGCATGCCCGGGGGTGGGGCCAGCTCAGGTTGCGGTACTGGGGATCGAACCCAGGTCCCTGCACTTGCTTAGTCCACTGACTAGCCCTAGAACACAGTTTAGCTTGTTGCAATATAGAATAAAATTACAAAACTCAGTAATATTCCTCTACTCGGTACGAGCAATGATGACCTTGAAAATAAAATGGCATGTAATAGTAGCAAAGACTGTAACACATCTAGGAACAGGCAAAAATTGCATATGGCCTCTTTTTGTATTTTTAAGAAAGGGTCTATAGGGTGTTCAGGGTCTCACTACTAGTTCAGACTTGTAGTGATCCTCCTGTTTACAGCCACCTAAGAGTTAGGATTACAGGCGCTCAAGCGCCACCATGCCCAGTCCCAATGCTGTCTCAGTGCACCCTGGGGGTGAAGCCTGCACTGCAGGCCCAGGAATAGAACCTCTGGCCCCTGCACCTGCTTGCAGGTGCCTTAATCCATTGAGCTATTTGGCCAGCTTTGCATATGGCCTTTTATAGAATTAATATTCCAGTAAAGGGCATAAAGGAAAGGCTGCCTAAGAAAAAAGGTAACAATTGCATATAAATTGATATATCAGAGTGAAGGTATAAATGCTCCCTTAATTAATCTATATATTCAAAGCAATCTCAACAAATTTTCAAGAAAAATATACTCTGGCAGTACAGAAGACTGAACCTAGATTTTTGCAGTGGACTATACCTGCAGCTTTTATTTTTTTGTTGTTGTTGTTTTGAGACAGGGTCTCATTATGTTACATAATTTCACAGTATGTCCTCAAACCTGCCATCCTCCTGCCTTGGCCACCCAGAATATTGGGATCACACGGGTGTACTCTGGCTCCAGGAGAATCCTTTTAGGAACACTAAAAGTGTACCCTAAGATGTATATGGAAAAAATGCTAACAGCTAAGGCTACTTTGAAAAAGATGAGCAAGGAGTGGGCACTTACTAGACGCAGAGACACGTGGCCAAGCCTGGAAGACAGCATGGTATCAAGTCAGCCCCGTAGGCCACTGGCAGGGAGCAGGACCCCACGGGAGTGCCATACAGGGCGACCGTGCCCATATGAGAACCTCACATGCAATACACTTGGCCCCATGAAGCAGTGGAGAATGATGAATTGCAAATGAGGAGGGAGAAGTGGCTCCTCTGAGGAGGCAAAATGAGGCTGCGTACTGTAACACATAAAAAGGTGCTCTTCAGGCAGGTTAGAAACATCATGTGACAGAGATAAAATTATAAACATGAAGAAACTATAACAAATGTAAAGAAATCTTAAAGAAAATTCAAAATCAACATACATGAAGGACCACTTTGTAGTGAGAAAAAAAAATATATATATATATACAAAATAAGATAGATATACAGCTACTTTCTCAATTCAATGAGAAGAAAGATTTGTACTAATAGTGCTTGGACAGGATGTCATGTCTGTATCTCATACTATAAATAACTACTATGAAGACAACAATATGCAGTGCATTAATTATTGTAACTGTCCTACTAACCTGTAGGTATATATATATATATATATATATATATATATATATATATATACCTAAAATGTACCAATAAAATCTGATTGAAAGAATATTAAAGGTGCTCAAATTCTTTAGGCAATTAAGCAAAACTCAAAAAAATAGACTATTAGAATGTAAAAACTTGCAAAATAGATAATTGCAGAGATTTCAGGGTACAACAAGGTGACAAATATTATGGCTTGTCTAGATGCCCCCAAAAAACTAATGCACTTTAAGATGGGGCTCTTCAGGGGTAGCTTAATCTAAAGTATGTGACTGGTTCATGGTCCACTGCTAGGATTAAGGATACTGGAATTAAGGGTGGGTGATTGCTGGGATCAGTCCACTGATAGGATTGGTGCTACCCTATTCTCAGCAGTCTGGATAAAATAAAGGGGGCAGAAAGATGTTTGTCCTCCTTCACTTGTTGCTTCTGTGGTTTTCTGCCACCATGACCTGTTGCCCCCTGTCATGTGCCACTCTATCTTGGAGCCAGCTGATTACAGATCAAACTCTCTGCCTGACCTTTATGTAAGGTACATAAAGCCCCTGTAACTGCTGGGGGTTGGTTATTTTGTCTCAGCAATAACAGAAAAGTAACTAAAACAGCAAGTTCCAAGTACAGTTAAAGATATTGTGAAATGGTACAGTCATTCTAGAAAGTGTATTTTTTATGTATTTAGTAAAGGGTCTGCAAGGTTGCAAGGTCTCACTACACATATCAGACTCATAGTGATCCTCCTGTTTTCAGCCTCCCAAGAGCTAGGATTGCAGGCATGCACCACCACGCTCAGTTTCAATTGCCATCTCAGCATGCCCAAAGGCAGGGCTGGCACTGCAGACTGGGGTATCGAACCCCCGGCCTCTGCATCTGCCTAAGCAGGTGCTTTAATCCACTGAGCTATCTGACTGGTCCAAAAGTGATGCATTTTTTACTTCAAAGTTTTCTTCTGACACTATGTCAGAGAAATTTTTCCACAACTTCATGAGATGATCTGCGTGGGGTCACGGATGTGGGATGGTTTGTGCAGTGGGTCAAACAACATAGACACCCACCCACGGGGCACAACAGTGACTGCCCAGCACTGAGGTAAGCAGGCATGAGCAGCCAGTGACTAATAATTACATGCTGTTAATCTTGCAGAGAAGATAAAGTGTATGGAGATGGAGAGGGAGCTGGCAGTCGAATAATGTGGATCTACGCAACACCAGGAACTATACGTATAAAAAAATGGTTAAAGTAATAAAACTTTATTGTCTATATTGTACCACACTTTTTTTAAAGCCTTAAAAACTAGAGCAAATGCACACTGCGGACTGCCTTGAAAGAGTTAAAAATAATAAGCTCATTATAGTTACAGCAACGTGGATCTAAAAAACGGGATTGAATGATAAATTTAAAACAGAAACGTGGTCTAAGAAACACTGAATGTTTTACTAAGACATGCATTCTTAAAGATTCATTATCAACACATTCACTTGGAAACTTACTGGGGAGAGGGGATTAGGAACGGAGATTGGGGGATGACAAAAATAGCAGAATAAGAGTACTGCACGGACCAAAAATGAGTGGCCATAAGTCATTACCAACAGTGCAGTTTGCACTTTCAGCAGAAAAGAAATGACATCATACACACGAAAACCCTTTGAAAGGATATAAAGTTTATTGTTTATAGTGTTATTTCCTTCACTGGAAGAGGGCTGAAATGATCAAAAGAGACATTATCCTTAATATAGAACTTCTTAATATGGATCCGTATCTTACTATGGATCTTTGGCTCTTCAGCGTATTCTGACAAATGGTGATTTACACACTGGCTCAGCATCACACAATGGAAGTTCATCTGTATTTTATGAGCTTTTAAATATCTCCAGTGATCACTTAATACTACAGATTTGTTCCTTCCAGTTTTCTGTACTCTGTTCCAGGAAAGGTGGATTAATGAGTGGGTCCAACAGGAGTTTCTGGGGTGCTAGTATTTAAGAGGTGTTAAAAGTATCGCTAGCATTATAGCAAGATGGAAAACAATAAAAATTCAGCACTGAAGGGTGTGGGGTGGAGCTGTGTGTGGCCCCCTCTTTCTCCCAGGGAAATAAATGAGTAAATGAATAGTAAGAGTTTTTGAACCTGGGGCTGCACGGTCACAACGCAGAGTCCTGTACAGCTTCAGCATGTGCTCATAGAAGCCCAGAACAAACAGCCTGCTCAGGAAGCTGACTTAACCGTCTGAGTGAACAACACAGTACCTGATACACTCAGAATGCAGGGCTTTTGTTCTGCAGAACAGGTAATCATATGTGACATTGGAGTCCAATTGTCTGGGGAAAAAGAAGAGAAGATGAATACCACTAATAGTTGTTCTCCCACACAACCTAATTAAATATGGCAGGCATACGTGAGGACTGCTCAGGAACTGGCTTGTCATCTGCCTGGGAGCCATCTATTTGTGTCTGCTTCTGCTTCCAAACAAGAGACAGGGTCACAGATGCAGCTTCGTTTTAGAACAGTGGAGCCCAGGAAGCTGAGGCAGGAGGACCTTCACTTCAAGTCAACCTGAGAAACTCTACAACTTAACAAGTCTCTGTCTCAAAAACAAAGTAAAGGGGATGAGGGCCATATCTCAGTGCAAAGATCCTGAACTCAATTCCCAGTACTGAAAAACAAAGAAAAAAAACAAGAAAAGAGAGTGTGACCGTCACTCAGTCGGCAGGCATTCAGACTCCAACTGGGCCTCTGGCCACCTTCGCTTCCTTCCCTGGCAGAGGAGACACGCAGTGAATGGTGGTGAAGGGCTCGTCTGTGGTCCTTTTGCTAAGGAAACAAAGCCAGCAGTTTGCACCTAAAACCAAGCCATGAATTTTGGACTCCTTTGTAAAAGGGCATTTTCAAGAAGTTGAACCTGTTGTGTTGATCTTAATTCTTAGGAAAAGGGAATGATGTGCCATAATTCTTAATGACATTTTGATATCAAAAGCACTGCTTGTGTGTCTGTTACTTCTCTGCGGGGTATTTGGTAACCCATGATTCCTTAACCTTAGTTGTTACTTCATTTAACACAACTTAATCTGAGATGTAAGCATCTAAAAAAGCATTTTCTAACTCCTAAGGAATGAATTGGGATTCCAGCTGTATTTTCACACTCAGCAGTTTTCCTTAATATCTGTGCTTGGTTCACTTCACATATTAAGCTGATTAATAATGTGTGTCATGCAATAAGCAGTTCTTGGTATTATGCTTCGCAGCTCTTTACAAAGACTTCTAACCAGAAATACAGAGCAAAGTCATGATCTCTTCTGGTGACGTGTCTAACTAACATGCCAAGTACACTCACCAACTGAATAGATCTTTACCAAGTATCAGGTACTGTAGCTGGTGCTGACCACACCACAGGGAGCCCTACCTTGGTGGCACTAGAAGGTGATGACAGTATAGTCATCCTAATATCTCAAGGTTCCTAAAAGGAACCCTGAGCGAAGGCTGGAACAGCAAATGTCATGAGCTACCTGCCTATCACCTTGAGGAAAGGCACTGTCCATCCAAAAACAAAGATATCAAACCAGGTGCTTTCACATGACCTTGTCATCTTTTTTCAACTTGAAATTTTGAATGTCCCTTTATGTGTAAAGAAATAGGCACCTACACCAGAGCACTAAGCTAAGCATGTTATACACAGTATTTTCTCATTCATCCTCCATCTTCTACAGTAAGCACTTACATTCCTAGGTTTCAGGACAGAGAATCATAGAGAACCTACCTTAGGATCCCAAAAAGCAGGTGGAACACAACTCAGATCTTGTGGGACAGAGCCTTATGCTGTCTTTGCCTTTTCTGCCCTTGAGGTGTGTTGCTATTTGCCAGTAGCATCTTCTCCAGGCCCAGTGTACCATTCTCTAAGGTTCATCCACTTGCTTTCTGCCTGTGCCACACAGCGCCTCCTTAGGAGGCGTCAGCTGTACCAGGCTGCAGCCACTGAGCATGCCGGCCTGGGGAGCAACCATTCCCAAAGGGACAGAAGGCAGGCAACTGATGGCAGTGCAGTACATGCTCCCGGAGGCTCACCAATCCTGAGGCACTCTCATAATTTACATGCTCCATTTGAAATATAGATGCTGAAGCACCAGAATTATCCATCTGTTCCCTTGACTTTTTAACCAAAGAGTGCTAGTTTATTGCTGAGCTTAAGGATGAAAGAAGCAAGAAATGAAAGTTGGGTTGATTTTTTTTTAAAGTTTCCTCCACACTAAGTACAATCAGATGTTGGATCCTCAGTGTGATGGTGGGTGGATGTGAGCTTCATTTTTCCCCTCGGTTTATCAGCTCATCTTTTGGGGTAACAATTTTCATCACAAAATAAAAGTGAAGGGCTCTACACAAATATTTTCAGTGAAATGCATCAAACAGTCTCAATGTTGTGGTGCCAGAAACAAAATAATAAAATAAAACAGGAATGATACCTAAACTGATTTATGAGGTTTTGTAGGGAAACAATTGCCCTTTCATCTCTGAATACGGTTTATCTTTGACCCTAGAGTACTCACTGGAATTCTGGGTGAAGGGCACCTACTCAAAAATAATCTATCCAAGGCCTGAGGAGCTCCATCATGAACCACAGATCAAACGCCTTTTATGTTCCTTCTGGTCAAGGATTAATACTTCAGTCCTATTATATTTTAATGCACCAATAAAGAATCAATCAGGGGAATCTGCTGCCTCAGCAAACACTTTCATCCAAAAGAACAAATTGTGCATGTTGTGAAACCCAAGGACTGTCTCGACTGAGCACCTTGCGATGGGGTGAAACTCCTTCGAATGCTGGTCAGGTAAACGAATGAGTTAGTGATTTCAAGCCTTTGGTGAAAGAGTCATAGTGCTCATGTTGACCTTGTCACTGAGAAACAAGTGCTCCTTTGGGACACATGGCACCAGATACTTCTCTATACCTTTCCCACATTTTCTTTTGGGCCTACAGAATATTTTCCTCTAGGCCAGAGATTCAGACGTAGGAGGCAGGTGTGCCAGCCTGAGCTCCGCAAGGATTCTGTTCTGAGAGACCAGCCCAGCAGCCCCTCAGGCCAGGTGCACACACTGGGGCAGGGGAGGGTGTTCTGCTGTCAGGAAAGGTGAAAAGACACTGGCACACCTGGAAGGAACTAGAACCAGCACACCCTGGGGAAAACCGCATGGAGGTCTGTTCAGCATAATGGTAGCCTCATCTCTCGTGCTTCTATTCCTGGTCCAGGTTGATGGTTCCAAGGATGCTATTTGATCCAACTCTGATATCTGCATCATTCCCTACAAATGTATGTAATTTTATAGACATTATAACAGGGATGATACACAAAATTTTATTACCCCCAAAACTTCCTTTGTACCCATTTTTAGTCATTCAAGCAAACCCCATCTTTGCCCCATAGTAACCACGGAACTATTTTCCTCTGTTATAGTTTTACCTATAACCTAGGAAAACACTGGTAGCATCTAATAGCCGACCTAGTTACTTCAAAAATACTATTTCTTACAGCGCAGCTAATCACAAGCCCTGGTGAACTTCTGTCTACATCTTTACTCCTAAAACAACTAACGACCATACACATCTGATATGGATTCTCAGCATGGAATATGAGGACACCATAAATTAGGAATCAATCCAGTTATTGAAGGATGCATCAATGATCCAGTAAAATTATACCAATAACTTATATTTACATCAATATCATACTATTTAAATAGGTTGCAATATTTCCAAGTAAAAGACAAATTTATATATTGCTATGTCTGTTGTTAAAGATATTACTAAATAAAAATACAAGATGAGGGAGAATCATTTATTAATATGGCTTTACTTTTTATACTTCATTTTTATACTTTTCTCTGGATGGTTAAGACTAAATTAAAGCAAATCCTATGTAACAAGAAATGTAGCTTTTGTATCTGATAAATAAGAAACTCGTGCATAATGATCTGAGGTGCTGCTGAGCACTCGGAAGCAGCTGAAAGCATAGATGAGTCTTGGCAGAGGGGTTTGACTCCCCAGAGACCACCTACAGACTCATGTCAAAGCCCTGTTGGTGAGTGGCAAGTAGCAACAGGCTGCATCTGGTGGCGGGGTTCACATGGTCAATGAGTTGACGTCTTCAGTTGTCCAGCTGCATCTGGTAGCAGGCTGTACACGAGATCAGAATCTAAGAGCCAGGGCTCTTCCTTTAGCCAGGGCATGGCCCAGCCGGTATTGCTCTCCACTTCTGTCTGCACCTCTCGCTCATGCTGCTCGCATGTCTCTTCATGAGTGAGCCCACACATCAGCTCCACCCAAAATGAATAAAAACAAATATCACTGAGAGCTTTTTTGGAAAGGGAGAAAGACCCAGTGATGAGACAGCAAAGGACTCTAAGACTGCCAATGAAAAGAAAATATCAAGAGCCCTACTGCCGTTACAGGTGTATTGCACCTGATAACCCACAGTCTCCAAGCCCACTCTGTATATTGTGTGGCACCCAGCTGTCCAAAGAAGCCATGCCTTTGCTGTACTAGTGTAAGAACCTGAAAGAGTAAATAAAACCTGAAAGGTACAACAGATACTGTGAAAGGAAAAGAAACTGTTTACAGAGAGGAAACAACTGGGGGAGAGAGAGAAAGAGAGAG
>PVKA01017217.1:0-46248 GCA_004027165.1 Ctenomys sociabilis
AAAAAAAAAAAAAAAAAAAAAAAAAAAAAAAAAAAAAAAAAAAAAAAAAAAAAAAAGAAACAACGAGGGGGAGGGGGGAATAAGGAAAACTTGTAGAGATTTCTTTAAATTGACAGATAAATTGTTCTGGTTGGTATGAATGCAGGTGTCAACAGATAGGAGTCTGTTCTTCTGTAGGAAAACTATTAATTTAAATATATAGGTACAAAACTATAGTGGGGAATAATAGTATGTCAGCTAATATGAAAATTAAGTGCTGCAATGTGAGGAGGAGATTAACGGTTACATCTGTTGTGTATGGGCAGACAATTTAGGGAAGTCACTCTGTGACTTTGAAGCTGGTGAAAAGTCACCAGTTGTATAGAGATTGGGTTAAGATCAGAGTAAAATAGCAAGACTTTGAGGGTACTTTTTATTTTGATGGCTAAATTAATAATCCATTTTGAGGGATTATTTCCAGTTTTTTTCATTGTTAACATTATGACAAATGTCTTTATAGGAAAAGCTTAGCATTTATGAGTACTTAAAATCTTAGATTACTGGTTTTAAAGCAGTTTAAATATTTTTAAAATCCTGATGTATGAAAACACTCCTCGTTTGGTTGCTTCCATGGTTTGAGTGCTAATTGTAGAAAATTACCAAATCGACTGATTGTTCTTTAGTTTGATAAGCAGAATTCTTATTTTAAATCCTGGTTTCATTTAGGAGTGTATTTTTTTTAAAGCTGTTACCTCCCTTTTTTTCCTATATTGAATTTGCTGCTTTTTTCTGTGGGGGTGGAAATACTACTAGACACTGTGAAAAATAAAACTTGCTAAAAGATAGTTGTAGGTACCTCCTTTATTGAAGACTTTAATTTGTTGTCTTCCTAAAATGTCTAAAAATAAAATGTCTTAGGGAAAATGCTTTAAAATGGGCTTATACTAGCAAATAGCTTTTGCTGATAATGTTAACTTCTTGATATGTTAATGTCAGTTAGGAATAGTAATCCTTTTGACTTCTCACCTATGTTGTATCCCTAAGTGTAAAGGTGTGTGAATACAGATTTAGAATAGTTATAAAGCTACCTTAACCCTTGTCCTTAGATTTTTTGCTCCTCAACACAGAAATGCAAACTAATCTGTAAATGCAGCTTTATGCAGATAAATTAAACTTTGGTTGCTATCTGAACAAAGTATGGCTGACATAACTCCCAACCAAAACCCCCCAAAAAGAGAAAATTTGTTCAATATATATATATTTTTAAGGAAGATAAGATTTAAAACTAGGGGCTTTAGGGCCGGCCAAATAGCTCAGCTGATTAAAGTATCTGCAAGCAGGTGCAGGGGTGGGGGTGGGGTTGATCCTTGGGTCTCCTCCTGGCACCTAGGGCCAGCTGAAAAAGCAATTGAGACTGGGTGTGGTGGCATGTGCTTGTAATCCCAGCTCTTGGGAGGCCGTAAACAGGCACATGACTGTGAATTTGATCTAGTAGTGAGACCCTGAACACCGTGTAGACCCTCCCCTAAAATTCATAATAATAATAATAATAATAATAATAATAATAATAGGGGCTTTCCCAAGATGCCTCGGTTCATGAACTTAATTCTTTCCACCATTTCTGTTCGATTGTAAGTAGAATTGTAGACCAAATTCTTTTTTTTTTAATTTTTTTATTTTTAAATTGTATATTTGATACAGGGTCTCTCTACACTGCTTGGACTTTGAGTGATCCTCCTGTTTTCATCCTCCTCAGTGCTGGGATTACAGGTGTGAGCTGGCCACCACACCTGGACTCCAGATCACTGGCTCAGCATGGTTGGGGGTGGGGCTGGCACAGCATGTAGTGCCAGGGATTGAACCCTGGTCCCTGTGTTTGCCTAAGCAGGCGCTTAGTCTGCTGAGCTATCTCACTGACCCATGGAACAAATTGGGATGAGAACCATTGAAAGAATTAAGTTTATGAACTTAGTTATGAACTATAGTGAGGTACCACTATAGTTAAGAGAATTTAAAGTGCTTTAGATACTATTTAGTGCTTCAAGAATCTAATTAAATTATCTGGGGAAATGTTCTTTCATTACTTTGCAGAAGACAACACATACTGGCTCAGTGATACAAAGAAAACTTATCTTAACCTCCTTTCCATAGGATGAGAATTCATCATTAAAGAAAACAAGACAAAGGATATTAAAAATTCTTGGCTGTTTTATTTCAAGACATGCTTCAGGCATTTGATATTCAAAAACATTGCAAATTAGATTAACATGTTGAAAAAATATATTCATCAGAAGAAATTTTAATTACTACTGTACTCCTAAAACTTAACCCTGCCATACTTTTATGTCATGTCTCTTTCCTTTCTTATACTTTATTCATATCCATAGCTTATCACTTACAAATTTATCTCAACCAATAGACTTGTGAATTCTTTCTTTTTTTTTAAAAAGAGAAAAATGTAAAAATAGGGGCCAGGAGTATAGCTCAGTGGCTCAGCACCTGCCTGGCAAGTGGAAGATCATGAGTTTGATTTCTGGTACTACACACGCACGCATGCACCACGCACACACGCACAAAATAAATAACCAAGAGTTTCAAAACAGATAATATAAAATATAGGCATGATATCCAAACAATATTAGCACAAACCTTTCTTTTCAATGATCTAAGAGAAACTAGCTGTGTAACTATCTTGTGTATAATTTTTCTTTTTCCCTTTCTTCCTCTCTCCTTTTCCCATCACAGTTTTTTTTTTAATAGTTTCTTCCCAACTTACAGTATCTATTCTATATTTTGGTTCTTATTTGTTTGTTGAGTTTCTCACTAGTGAGATAATATGTTTATGCATATGGGTCTGATTTATTTCACTTGTGAGACTTTTAAATTATTAATTTAAAAGCAATAATTGTAGGTATTTTTCCTCAATCTTGTTACCTAGCAGTGCATGACACACAAGACTCATTTGTTATTTAGATTCCTTTTTAATGTATCACATTATTTACATAGGGTAGTGAAAATGTTAGAAAAGGTATTCATGAATGTATAGAAAATGGTATAAAAGGAATCTCGGGTTAGGAATATATTTCCGGGGTATAGCAACTGCCAGGTCTGGAGTTTGATTTTTGGCAACAAAACAAAACAAAAAGAAATCTTTTTATTAAACTGTTAATTCAGAGGAGAGTATGATTTAAGAGTGAGAAATGTTGCTGGGATATGAAAGAGAGCTTTTACTTTTTTCTTTTATTTGTATGTTGCCATGATTTTCTTACAGCAAACTATTACAATAAAACATAAACTTGTAAGGAGCACAAGGATGAAAGGACATGATTTTGGAATGGTATTTGAGTACTGTATAACCTTGATTAAATTGCTTTACCCCTTTTGAATGCAGTATTGGTAACATTGGGGGTAACATCTGTCTTCTCCATGGGGTGGTTTTGAAGAGCATGGGGATAGTTATAAGTTGCCTAGTTCTTTTTAGATGTCAGAAATAAGTGTTCTGTTCTTTTTCTTGCTTAAAAATGTAGGCAACATGGGGTTTCATTTGTGACAACCTTGGTCTACATGGTATCACCCCCATCTGCTGCAGTGTTAGAGCTTTGCTGCTGAGAACAGTCTTGATTGTGTGTCTATTGCAGTCAGAATTACTCCCATTTTGGTGTGTGTTCCATTTCCCAAATGTAGCTCTTTTTGACTGAAGAAGAAATGAATACATTTAACATGGGAGAGGAAACTACAGGAGAGGAGAAATGAAGGGTCAAGTCTTCTAGATCAGTACTAGGGAGAGTTGTTCTGCTGTGAAATGAAGGTTGTACTAAATAGACTCCAGACGTCCACCTTTTAATGTTATGTTAATTATGTATTTAAATTGTATTATAATCTTGATTTTGTCATTGAAGTCCAGGTATCAGATTTGAAGACTCTTGTTAATCTGGGCTTTTCTTTGCAAGAATTAAAAATGCTAATTTATTTCGAAGATGTTAAATCTAAATCACCTTACCCTGCTTAATGTGTTTTTCTTTATGGTAATATGTTAATTATGAAAAAATTGATGAAAATCTCAGAAGAGGAGAGAAACAGATAATCTCACTGTTCAGAGATAACCAATGTTAGCATTTTGATCTATCTCCCTAGTGTTTTTCTAATTCATACATGAATTCTTTCTGAACACATTGTGTTAATTTTTCTGTGTTATCTGTGTCAGTGATTTTTTTTAAAGATCATATAGCATTTTATTGTGTAGATAAATGAATTATGATTTTTTTTTGAGACAACATCTCACTGTAGTTTGGGTGGGCCTTGAACTCATGGATGTCCTACTGCCTCAGCTTCCTGAATGCTGGGATTACTGGTGTGCACCACTGTGCCTGGCTGAATTATGACATTCTTAACTTGAATGTGTCGATGGAATTCAGGACTTCTGGTAATGGACAGTTTCAGATAAAAATTTGTATGTTTAGTTTCACCAGCAGTTAGTGGAAATGTAACATTTCTTTTCATTGTGAATTTTGGCAACAAACTATAACTTAAGCATTAGTAGGATGATCATACAGTTCATATTTTTTTATACTCATTTTATATCTTGAAATTTTTACTATATCAAAATTATGATCACTATTTTATGTACTTAAGACAATTTTAGAAGGTATCCATAGGCTTTACTAAATTACCAAATGGTTCTTGTATAAACAAGGTTAGGAATTTCTGGCATTCAATTTTTTATTATGAAGACAAGTTTTTATATGTGTTCTATACACTAATAGGTACCTAAAGTTAAAACTTGCCTACACATGTTATTTGGACATAGGATTGTCACTCAACAGGGTGTAGGGAGGTCCTCCTAAAGAGTTGAGGACTTGTAAGCTCTCCTCAGACAGATTCTTGGCATACTGTCATAGAAGAGCATTTCAGAATTCATTAGTGAGAGGCATACACAGATTTATTAGGCAGAGTTACAAGGTAACTTGTAAGGGACTTCAGATGGAGGAGCTAAAGAGGGCATAGCTTTGATATAGACTGTCAGACTGGACCATTAACAAAAGGAATGAAACTGACTTTTGTAGATTTTTTGGGATCTGTTTTTTTCAGGGTGGCTCCAGAGAAGTCCTTAGCATTTGAGGGGTCAGTTTAGTTTCCATAGTAATGTTGTGGCTTTGGCAGTCTCTGGACTGTGTTTGCTCTCTGGTAAAAAGAGAATTAGATGAGGTAGTCTTTTTACCTCCTTCCCACTTTCCTTTGTGTTTGACTTTCTCATCTGGTACCAGAGGCTTTTGTCCTAGAGATTTTTATTTTGCATGTACAGTAACTACTTACTTGTTTGATCAGTCCATGTTAAAGACCCTGCATTACCAGAGCACTCTCATTTACAAATGGTTAAGCATCTTCTGAGAACCAACTTAAAATATAAGTTATATTGGAAGGCTTCTGCTGTAAAACTTACAGAGTAGAAAGGAATCACTGAAAAGCTAAGGATGCTGAATCCTAGACCTTCAGTTTTGTTGAGTCTCTGTTTCTTCCCCCATGTGGTTTTAATTTTCACCTTTGGGAGATCTGTTTTGTTTTGTTTTTCCCTAAAGGAAGAGGATATACTCATATCCTCTGGCATTGTGAGTAATCAATAATGATTCTTTAGCCACCTATATACAATTAGAATAATTCATGAGTAAGCATTTGAGTCTACCTCATACCTGAATTGTTTTGTAGCCTTGGGAATGTTTTATTTTTACCCAGTGTCTGAGTTTTCTTGTTGCTGAAACTTTGCTCACAAGTTTGTAGAAGTTTTAGTCTGTAGTTTCCTGGCTCTGAGTCAGGTTAACATGGCAGAGGGCATCACAGAGCAAGCAGGCATAAGGCAGCAAACAGCAAACCAGTGACAACCAACCAGCAACAAACCTTGTTCTGTCCCTTATATACTACCAGGCTGTCTACCCTTAAGGCAGATATCGCCCACATTGCTAATCCAAGCATAGAATCCTTGATCCCATCATCACTTATCCTAGATCAAGCCATTTCCAAAAAGTTCCTCATATAATTATTTTGGGCTTTGGAGTAATATCTAGAGACAAGTCTAGACCACTTTGGGTTAAATGGTCACTACTATGGCTTCAGTATGGTTGAAGTCTTTTTTTTTTTTTTTTTTCCGGAACTGGGGATTGAACTCAAACTCTTACACTTGCCAGGGGCGTGTTTATTCCACTGAGCCATCTCCCCGGCCCTGGTTGAAGTCTTTGTCCCAAAGCTTCATGTGTTGGAGAGTTGGTCCTCAATGAAGTGGTAGGACGTTTAAGGTTGGGGCCTGGTGAAAGGGCATTAAGTGAAGGGACATTGCCCCAGAAGGAAGTGAGGTAGTGATAGGACCTCAAGTTAGCATGAAAACAACAAATTGGCCCTTGTCCTTGCTGTGGCTGCTTGTTTCATCGTGCAGTTTTTCCCTCTCACAATGTCCTTCTGCCATGATGCTGTCCTCCATGAGGTCCTCGCCAGAGCTAAATCAGTACCATGCCCTTAAATCTCCAGAACTGTGAACTGAAGAAACCTGTTTCCTTTATAAAGTAGCCAGCTTCAGGCATTGAATTATAGTAATACAGTAGTCTGCTAAATCCATCTATGGGTCATTACTGTAACCAAGGAAGTAGAATCCTACAAGATGATGGCATTTATACCAGGCATGCTACTATATGTCTAAAATCCCAGAAGTCTTGGGAAGTTAAGACGATATGAAGGCTCTAGGTTCAGTCTCCAATCACATACAGACAGACAGAAAGAAAGAAAGAAAGACAGACAGACAGACAGACAGACAGACAGACAGACAGACTACTTGAGATGGCCTGAGAAGAAAAACAGTTTAAAAACCTGGTGTCAGCTGGGTAAACATAGTAGCATAACCTTAGGAAGCTCAGCTGGTAGTATCACAAGTCAGAGGCTAGACCCAGCAATTTAGCAAGAGACTGTTTCGAAATAAAAATAATATAAATCAGTGATAGAGCCTTTGATTCAAAGAAAGAAAGAAAGAACGAAAAGAAAAGTGCTGGTGGAGAAAGGATTGTTTGCAGTGCTAGGTATCAAATGCAGGGCTTCATGTTTGCCAGTCAAGTACCTCACAACTAAGCTACAAACCCAGCCCCGTGTGAGAATCTCTTTTATTTTTTTTTTTTTTTGGCAGGTTTTTTAAGATGGTCTCACTATGTAGTTCAAGCTATTTTTGTTTTTGGTTTATTTAACAGGTTCTTGTTCTATAGGTCAGGCTGGTGTTGAACTGCTAGTGATCCTCTTGCCTTAGCCTCCCAGGTGCTGGGATTACAGGGTATATACCACTGTGCCTGGCAGTGGAAGAGTCTTAAAACGTTTTGGTTCAAAGCCAGCCTGAACTACATAGTGAGACTGTCTCATAAAACAAAAACCTTCAGATATTTGTGTATCACCTATTTTTGAATTTTTAAAAAACAGTATACCCCACAATTAGGTACCAGTTTGAACCCATAAGGATGACTGCTATAAAACAAATGTTACCAAAACTTGTGCATTGCTTTTGGGGTTGTAACATGGTGCAGGCACTGTAAAAAGTTGTATTTTTTCCTTAAAAAATTAACATAATATCCAACAATTCAGCTTTTGCTTCTAGGTATATATCTACAATAATTGGAAGTAGGGACTTGAACTAATTTGTACATGGATGGTATTTTTTCTTTTGAGACAAGGTTTCCCTATGTGGTTTAGGCTTGCTTGAATTCACTTCCGTAACCAGGCTGGCCTCAAACTCAGTAATCCTCCTGCCTTAGCCTTCTGAGTGCTAGGTACATAACTATGCCCATTCACTATAGTAGTGTGCTTAACTGCACTCTGCACAATAGCCAAAGGGTAGAAACAAACAGGCATTGATCAGCAGATGAATAGATAAGCATAGGGTGTTATATCCATACAATTAAATATTGTCAGCCTTAAAAAAGAAGGAAAGATAAGTGAAGATATATCCAGTTATAAGCTATCAAGTATTTAAAATTATTAGTGGCTGGAGGGTGTGGCTTAGTGACAGAGCATGCACTTAAGCATATACCCTAGATTTGATTAATATTATGTTAAAAAATATAAATTAGTTCTTTAACAGTAGGGAAGGTTTCATTATTTCTTTTCTCTTTTACTTGTATTTTTAGTCCATTTTTCCCAAGAAGTTTACTTTACTATTCTATGCTTATATCTTTCAGTGATCACATATCACACTTAACTGAAACAAAACAACATGTAAAATTGAAATTTTAAATTATTTTTCATAATTAAAAGGCTGTTAAAGTGTTCTGGATTGTTGTAACAGTTGATTGACAGAACAGTTTATTCAGGCAACCTAAATGTTGCAAATTTTGATTTACAGTGTTTTTAATTGAATAACTGTTCATTGCAAAGGCTTCTTTGTGAGATAAATGAGGCCTTTATATATAATTTTGGATGACTGGCTTATTGCTGGAATGACTTAGATTATTCCACAGAATTGTATTTCTATTTGTTTTTATAACTTGTGAATAAACATGATCACATAAAATAAGTCAATGGCAAAAAGGTTTCAGTTTTTTTTTTTTAACTTTTTGAGATCTATGCAAAAAGTCAATCATTATTCTGAGTCATCTACTTGATGATAGTTCCATTCACTCCTCCTTCATATTTGTTGAAAAGGAACTAGAAACCAATCTAATTTGTGCAAAGATTTGTAACTTAGTCATGCCAAACATGAAATTACCATCTCTTAGAAGTATATCAAAATGCTTAATCAAGATTTCATGTGACTACTATGTATATTTTTTTTTCCATTCAGAAACACCTTATTTAACTCAGTATATCTGAAGGACTGGGAAAAATTAACAGCCAAACATGCTGAGATGGACTGGGAAAAATTAAAATATTCAAAACTATTGTTCAAATACTTCTAAATTACTTTTATTATTGTATTAAATGTGTTTTATAAAAACTTTGGATGAATAGGTTTAACTTAAATCTATAGAAAACGTTTGCCAGAGAACCTGATTTATATTTTGGTACTGGGGATCAAACTCAGGACTATGTGCTTGCCAGGCAGTCATTTGTGGGGCTGAGCTGACTCCCTGGCCCAAGAACCTGAGTATTGGAGTCAGTTTACTATCAAACTAATTAGTTCATCAGACTTTTTTCCTCAACAATTACTATAAATATGTCAAGCATACTAAAAAAGCTAAGGAATTACAAGGTGAACACCCATAGCACCCAACACCTAGGTTTGATTATAGACATTTTGTCATACTTATTTTATCAGATACCTATTTATTTGGCCTACTATGATTTAGATCTAAAGTATCTTCTCTAGTGTCTCCTATGTTCAGAGGAGGGACTTTTTGTTTGTTTTTTGTTTTTGGCGGAACCAGGGATTGAACTCAGGTCCTTGTGCTTGGCAGGGAAGCACTCATTGCACCGAGCCATCTCCCCAGCCCCCAGAGGAGGGACTTTTGGAAGGTGATTTAATTATCAGTTTTTTGTTGATGAGTTTGATAGATAAACAGGCTATTTAGGGGGTCTTAGTTGGAAGAGTTGGGTCACTGGGGATGTGACCTATAAGAATATATTTTTGTCCTTGGCTATTTTTGGGCTCTGTGCTTCCTGGCTGCTGTGAGTTAAATAGCTATCCTTTGCCAGGCCTGGTGATTTTTTCCTTAAAGCCAGTCTACTATGAACTCAAGCCAGATATACCTCTTTAATTTGTGGGTGTTGGATATTTTGTTCAAGCAACAAGAAAGTAATGCATCCATCACCCTGACAATTTATCAAAATATCTTATGATTTAATTCAAAGTTAAAGAAATGACTATAAATGCTTTAGTATGCATATAATAATTAGTATATAATATTGGTTTACTGCTTTTTCTTAGATAAAAATGGAGTGAAACACCAATATTAAGAGTATTGTTAAATACATTCTGATAAATGTACACACCCAATTCCTACTAAGATACACTGGTATTGTCACTTTGGAAAGTTTTCTCTTGTGTTACCCCAGCCATTAGCCTCCAAAGACAACCTCCTGAAATTTTTACATGTACAGAGTCTGCCAAAAAGATGTACGCACACTTTGGTGAAAGAAAAAATTGTCTAAATTTTTAATACTAAATTTATTGAGATGTGATACTATAGCAACAAATGATGTAAATATCAGTCAGTTGGGTTTATACAACAGCAGCAAGTGACCTTAGGTGACTGCAAAGACGTGTGCTTATCTGGATGAGAATTTGCAAGGACACTGGCTATGATGAAGAGGTGCAGTTGAGTTACCCCCACATTCTCCTGATTTAACACATGTAAACTTTTATCTGTGGGGAAATCCTGAAGGATATCAGATCTCAGAAAACTCCCTATGCTGCCAGCCCTTAAAGAAGAAATTAAAAATGTATGTGCAGCAATTTCAGTGGATGCTTTGACTAAGATTATTGAATCAGCAGCTCACTGTACTAATAAACATTTGGAAACTAATGGTTACCACTTTGGGAACCTCTTGTAATTATAAAGGCCAAAAGTAACTTGTATTACTCTTATAAAATCCCAATTTAGGGTTAAAATATTTATACAAGTTTTTTGTTTTCATGGAAAGAGTATAAATCTTTGGGCAGACTTTATAGTTTTTTTCTATTCTAGAAATTCTTTTTTTTTTCCCCCCAGTACTTGGGATTGACCTCACGACCTTGCACTTGCCAGGCAAATGCTTATTTTACTGAGCTATCTCCCCAGCCCTCTATTCTAGAAATTCAAATAAAATAATGTAAGGCTTCTTTCATTCATTAAAATTGAAATTTATCTGCATTGCCTGTATCAGTAGTTTATTTCTTTATTGCTGAGTAATACACATGGCACATTTTGTTTTGTAGGTGTTCTCTAGGACTGTATAGAAGTTTTAGTGGTTATAATAAAAGTACTATCACATTTGAGGCTGGGGGAGAAATGGTTTCACTAAGTCACTAACTTGGCCCAACTGGACTTGAATCCTCTCTCCTCTCCTCCCAGAGTGCCGGGTTTTACAAGTATGCATCACCATGCCCAGCTATCACTGCCTGTCCCGCCCTCCCTCCCTTCCTCCTACCCCCCTCCTATCCATCCTCCCTCCCTTCCTTCCTTTTATGCCCACCTGCCTGTCTGCCTGTCTCTGTACTGGGAATTGAACTCAGGACCTTGCTTGCCAGGTGCTGTGTCACTGAACTCTGTCTCCAGCATTGTTACTGTTCTAATGATTTTTGTAGACACTTTGATTTCTCCTAGTTGAATTCCTAGGAGTAAAATTTCTGGATCACAGGATATTATGTGTTTAATTGTGTAAGAAGTAGACAGGCCTTTTTCCAGAGTAGTATAGCCTTGTGTGATAATGTTAGAGGTGTTTTTAAAAGAGAAAAGAACAGCCGGGCATGGTGGCGCAGGCCTGTAATCCCAGCACTAGGGAGGCTGAGGCAGGAGGATTGTTGTGAGTTCGAGACCAGCCTGAGCTACAAAGTGAGCTTAAGGCCAGCCTGGACTGCATAGTGTAGACCCTGTCTCAAAAAGACAAAAAATAAATAAATAAATAAATAATAAAAGAGAAAAAAACAAAAAAATGATAATTTCAAAACAAGATAATAGGAAATGAATACTGGTTAATATATTGCATATAATTATCTTCAAAGTAGTTGCTTAGATTACAAGATACAGACCTGCAAGACTGATCAAACAATGTAAGCACAAACAATTCCCTTCAATGAACAAAAATAAATTAGTAGTATAACTATCCTAGGTATTGCGTGTGTGCGTGTGCGCACACATACACACATGCACCTGTGTTTTTTCTTCTTTTTTCTTTTTTTCCCTCTGCCCTAGTTCTTTCCTTTTGGGCAGTTTCTTAACCTTTGACAGTATCTGTCACAGATTTTGGATCTTACTCTTTCAGTTTCTTACACTAAGGCAATATGATGTTTACACATGCAAGTCTGATTTATTTCTCTTCTGAGTATGGTCTCTAGTATCAATTTACCTATAAAAGCCTCAAGTTTATCTTTCTTTATAGCCGAGTAGTACACCATTGGATAAAAATACACATCTTTTTTTACCCATTCCTTGGTTGGTGAGCATTTGGGTTATTTCCAAGATTTGTGTTTTGTTTTTGTTTTTATACAAGGTTATGCATTTTGGACTCATACTGATTCTCCTATCTCAATCTTCCCAGCTCTGGGATTATAGGCATGCACCACTACGCCAGGTTTCAGGGCAGGTACGGTGTACCTGGGATTCTAGGGCTGGCATGCCATGCGATACTGGGGTTGAAACTCAGGACCTTGCGCTTGTCAGGCAGGAACTTAGGCCACTGAGCTATCTCCCCAGATCTGTTTTCAAGATTTAGCTATTACAGATTATGCTACTATAAAAATGAGTGTACATATACCACTGTGGTATGCCATTTTTAATTCTTTTGGAAAAATACCCACAAGGGCTATGAATAGCTGGGTCAAATGGGACCTCTAATGCTAGTTTTTTTAAGAATCTTTATACTAGCCGGGCGTGGTGGTGCAGGCCTGTAATCCCAGCACTAGGGAGGCTGAGGCAGGAGGATTGTTGTGAGTTCGAGACCAGCCTGAGCTACAAAGTGAGCTTAAGGCCAGCCTGAACTGCACAGTGAGACCCTGTCTCAAAAAGACAAAAAAAAAAAAAAAAGAATCTTTATACTGATTCCCACAGTGATTGTACCAGTCTGCATGCCCACCAACAATGAAGTTTCCTTTTCGCCCCCTCAGCCCCACCAGCATTTGTTTGGTTGATTTCTTGATGATAGCCAGTGTTCTTGGGGTGAGATGTAATCTTCATCTGTGGAGGTTTTGAGTAACACCAAATGTTGAGAAAATGTAGAACATTTCTTTTCATTTTAGCCATCTGGTAGTTGTGTCCTATTATTTCATTGTTTAAATTGCAGAGTACAGAGCATTCTTTCAAGTTCTTACTGGTCATTGATAAATTCTTGTGAGGTGCTTTGCAGATTTTGTATCCTTGTAAAAATTAGAATTTTTAAAAATGTATTTGGTACAGGGTCTCACTACACAGATCAGATTCATAGTGATTCTCCTGTTTTCAGCCTCCTAAGTGCTGGGATTATAGGCACACATAGTGGATCGAACACTGGACACTGCTCTCTGGCTAAGTAGTAATCCACTGAGCTATCTGGCTGGCTGTAAAATTAGGATTTTTTTTTTTTTTTGTGGTACTAGGAATTGAACTCCGGACCCTGCACTTGACAGGCAAGGGCTTATTCTACTGAGTTATCTCCCCAGGCCCTAGGATTTTTTTTAAGAACCAAAATGTGTAACAGATAATAGGAAGAAAATTTTCAAATAGGAAGGAGAACATAGGAGTGGGAAAAGGGAAAAGGAAAAGAAAGGAAAAAGAACTAGCAAAGAAGGAAACAAAGCTTTTATAAATAAGAGGAAAGGGATGAAGGGAGGGTAAGAGAATGGTTGAAAAAAGAAGATACATCATGTACAGGTACAAACTCTCCATAATGAATGTGAACATTATGTATACCTAAAATGTACCAATAAGCTTAAGTTTTAAAAATCAGAATTGAAACTTGAATTCTATTTTTTTCTATAATTTACTAGTCATTTGTCAGGTATGGTTGTAGATATTCTTACATTTTGTAGCTTTCCTTGTTATTTTTAGGGGTGTGTGTGTGTGTGTGTGTGTGTGTGTATGGGGTTGTATGTGCAGTGTCTCACTACACAGCTCAAACTCATACTGGTCCTCCTGTTTTCAGCCTGCCCAGCACTGGGATTATAGGCACCACCACACCCAGATTTAGTCGCCAGCTCAGTGCACCTGGGGACAGCATGTGGTGCCAAGGATCGAACCCCAGCCCCTGCTTGCCTAAGCAGGCACTTAGTCTGCTGAGCTATCTTGCTGGCCCCCTAGTTATTTTTTATATGCCTTGATTAGCAGATTTTTTTTTTATTTTGAAAATACCCCATTTATCAGAGTTTTCCTTTCTTTTTTTTTTTTTTTTTTTGGCGGAACCTGGGATTGAACTCAGGCCCTTGCACTTGCCACTTATTCCACTGAGCCATCTCCCTGGCCCCAGAGTTTTCTATTTTGTGTCCTACATAAAAAGTGTTTGCTGCTGTCTTTCTCCCCTCAACCTCAGATTACAAAGATATTAGGCATTATAGTTATATTTTGTGCTTTTAAAAATGAGTCATTAAGATTTAATATATATGTGTGTATATATATATATATATATATATTTTTTTTTTTTTTTTTGGTACAGGGTCTCACTATGCAGCCCACATTCATAGTGATCCTCCTGCTTTCTGCCTCCCTAGTGCTGGGATTACAGAAGTGTGCCACCATGCCCGGATTCCATCGCTGGCTCAGCACACCCGAAGGCGGGGCTGGTGAGGCAGGGATCAACCCTGGCTTCTGCGCTTACCTAAGCAAGTGCTTAGTGTGCTGAGCTATACCGCCAGCCCTAATAATTTGTTTTTATAAGGTAGGAGGCAGGGCTGACCCAAATAGCTCAACAGATTAAAGCACCTGCAAGCAGGTACAGGTGTCAGGGGTTTATTTCCCTGGCCTGCCTTGCCAGCCCTGCCCCTGGATCATGCTAAACTGAGACAGACAGGGCGTGGTGGCGCTGTAATCCTAGCATTTGGGAGGCTATAAACAGGTAGATCACTAGGAGTCCAATCTATAGTGAGACTCTGAACACCCTGTAGACCCTTCCCTAAAATACAAAAAAAAAAAAAAAAGTCTGTGCAGCATAAGCAGTTTTTCTAATACTGTCTTTGAACAACAAAAGTACCAAATTGGGCCAACTGTTTTAGATTATTTTATGTGCTGCATTAAATGGAACCTTTAGATTATAATTATTAAAGTGAAACATAGTTTTTCTTAAGTACTTTTCAGGGTTTTATTTTAGAAAACTGTGAACAATTGAAATCACAAAAATGTTTATATAAAAGTAAAATGTCCTCTAGCAGTAAAAAACATTTTTTTAAAGGAGATATAGAAAGATGCAGAGTTATTACTAACTACATGGTATTCTGGACAATTCAAAGCATCTTAATGTCCATCAGGAACAAAATAATTTTTGTCATGCTGCTAAATCCATCATTATATATAAAACTAGTGCATGTTGGTCCACACATAGATCTTGCAAACAGTGATGTCCAAAGTGAATTACTGACAGTTATTTCAGTGTCGGTTAACAGTTTATGAGAGAGACCTTCTTTTCCCAAGTTCTCAGAGCCTGTTGTCTTAAAATACATGATTGAGTGTTATAGTTTGCTTTCTCATTTTCAAACCAATGTTTTCTAATTGTTTTAGCTGTGAGTAAATATTACTTTCTTTTGCTAATAATGCTGTTAGACCTGTTAATTTTTGGACAGCTTCTTTGACCTTAAACTCATATACCAGCTTATCTTCATCTTAGCTATATGCTCCTTCCATTTGTGCCAAAGGACTCTTACTAAACTGTCTTTATTCTTGCTGTTAACTCCAGTATAAGTCACAACTGTCAGTTTTCTGCTTCTGCAGTTACTTTACTTGTGACACTAAATTCTTGCATGTGTGTTCTTTGCATATTTTGTAATTATAAGTTAAATACCCTAGGGGACACTACCTCCTACCCTTTCGCCATTAACTTCAGTGACAGTGTTACTGTCCATCACAGCATGAGAGGTACATGGTTCTATTTGTCTCATTGAGATGTTTATTTTTGACTGTTTTTAGCTTAAAAAACATTTCTTCATTTTTGTGCAGGCCTTTGTCTTAGGTTCTTGGATTTCTTTCATTATCTGTGTTTTAAACTACTGTATTGGCATTCCTGTAATGTGAGCATTTCTGCTTTGGCAAGAAGTAGACCAACACTCTTTCATGCAAACACTTATTAAACTCAATATCCAGCGATTTAAGACAATGTCTCAAAGGAGGAACAATGTATAAAACACACTGTAACTTGTTACCAAGCATCAGACATCTGTTTATTCAAGATTGTAGATTGAGAATGTGCTCATATCAGCAATTATTGTTATCCTCTGCACCCCACAGTGCTGGGATATCAGTTACTAAGAGCAGCAACTGAATACCACTTTCTTTGATTTAAGCTTTAGAGGGGACTGAAGATAGGGTGTTAATTCTGTGGAAAGGATCCAGATCCCCGGAGAATACATACATGAGGAATGATGACTTGCAGATGTTGACTTTTCCAGTTCACATTCACTTTCTTTTTATGTATTTAATAGTTCAGGGTCTACAGGGTCTCACTACACAGATCAGACTTGTAGTGATCCTCCTGTTTTCAGCCTCCCAAGCTGGGATGTACAGTCAAATGCCACCATGCCCAGTCTCAATTGTCATCTCAGTGTATCCTGGGGACAGGGCTGTCATGGCACACCCGGGATCAAACTGGTCCCTGCTCTACCTCAGCAGGTGCTTTAATGTGCTGAGTTATCTGACTGACCCTCACATTCACTTTCTACGTAAGTGTAAATGAAGACCCTCACTCATTGATTGCCTTCATGGTGGTTCTGTGGCTCTGTGTGGTGCTGCCGCTGTTGTGTATCTCAGCAGCATCGGAACATCTCACTGAATAGCATCTCTCCTCCCTCTGCCACCAGCCCTGGAACTGAGCCTATATTATAAAAAACACCTTAATATTTCTTTTAAGAACTATTACGAAAATAAGTTTGAAATAATTTGCAGAATTTATTTGAAGATTATTAGAAGGAACCAAGATTAAAATAATCCAGTAATCATATATAAAATTATAGAAATCAGGCTCATAGTGATCCTACTCCTCCTGTTTGCTGGGATTAGAGGTGTGCACCACCACAGTGGTCTCAGATGTCCCAACACGACCTGGGGGCATGTCTGGCACAGCAGGCCAAGGATCAAACTCTGGCTACAGCAATAATCATATTTCTCTAATGCCAAGCACAAAATAAACCTAATATATTTATACCTTAATTCATAATCATACAGTTTCATATATAGTTAAAGTTATAATAAGCCATCATGTATTCTGTCTTCAGAGCTGTGCTTCTTAGTAACACAGATTAGCAGGAACTCTTTTTCTAGACTGAATTCCTAGGGAATTGAGATTAACTTGTATTTAGCCTTTTATGTTTGGTAACTAGTATGAGAGAAGGTTAAAAAAGTGAGGGCTGAGAGTGGCTTTGATCTGGAAGGTGACAGTCAGAGAGCCATTGAAAGGAGCTCATTGAGGAGAGTAAGCATTACCAAGAAAGTGATGCTGAGAAAGGATGGGATAACTAACCTGGAAGAAAAATTCTAGATATTGAAAGTGTAATCATACATTATTATCATTCATACCATCATTTTTAGAAATTCAAGGTCTTTATGACAAGGTGTTGTGGCAGACATCTGTAATCCTAACATTTGGGAGGCTGAGGCAAGAGAATTGCAAGCTCAAGTCCAGGGGCTAGGGAGATAGCTCAGTAGAATAAGTGCTTGCCTGGCAAGCACAAGGTCCTGAGTTCAATCCCTGGTACTGAAAAAAAAATGTGCAAGCAAGTTCAAGTCCAGCCCAGGCAACTTGATTTAGTGAGACACTATCTCAAAAGGAGTGGGGATGTAGGGTGGCCAGGGGTTTAGTCTTCAGTACCATAAGAAAAGAAGTGCAAGTTCTGAAGACTTAACTCAGACTGCCTGAAATCAATCTTGAAAAGATTTGTGTAGACCACTATGTTCTCCCTTGCACAGTGGTTTATACTCTGGAGCGTATACTTGTTTTCTTTTTTCTTGGCCTAAACTTGCTCTACAGAGCCTGTTTCTTTTCCTGCCTTTAATGAAAAAAAATTTATGTGTATACTAAAATTGAAAGCTGGCCGTGATGGCACATGCCAGTAATCCTAGTACTTGGGAGACTGAGGCAGGAAGATCAGCACAAGATTGAGGCCAGTCTGAGCTACATAGTGAGTTTAAGGGCAGCCTGGATATAGCAAGAGTATATCAAAAAACTAAAATTGGAGACATGCTGCACTAAAGAAACTTCCAGCTGCAGTTTCACATGGTGAATGAAAACTATAGTACAAATAGTCAGTGACATGACTATGACAGACACTGGACTATTTTTGTGCTTATTTTTTCTCTTAAAAATGCCAGATTGGTATTAGGGCCAGGCATGTTAGTGTGCACCTATTATAACCACTCTGGAAAGCTGAAGCAGGAGAATCACAGATTCAAGTCCAGGGTTGGGGAGATGGCTCAGTGGAACAAGTGCTTCCCTGGCAAGCACAAGGGCATGAGTTCAATCTCCGGTTCTGCAAAAATAAAATAAACCTGCTATCTTGACACACTTTAGCTGTTCATAGTTCATGTTCTTGTTTACCAACATTGCCCATCTTCAACATACACACTTTTCAAGACTGGGAGTAGTAGCCGGGCGTGGTGGTGCATGCCTGTAATCCCAGCACTCAGGAGGCTGAGGCAGGAGGATTGTTGTGAGTTCGAGACCAGCCTGAGCTACAAAGTGAGCTTAAGGCCAGCCTGAACTGCATAGTGAGACCCTGTCTCAAAAAGACAAAAAAAAAAAAAAAAAAAGACTGGGAGTAGTGGGTGCCTGTAATCCCAGCACTTGGGAGACGGTAAACAGGAGAATCACCATGAGTCTAATTTAGTAGTGAGACCCTGAACACCCTGTAAACCCTTCTCCTCCCCCAAAATTTTTTTCACATAATTGTTATATAGATGCAATTTAGTGATTTGTCTCTTCTTTAACTTATTTCCTTCCTCCACAATTCCTTTTCCAAGTACTTTTGTGTTCTGCCCTTTATTTTTACTCACTACACAGCTTGGACTCATGGAAATCTTGTTTTCAGCCTCCCCTGTGTAGGGATTATAGTCATGCACCACCACGTGGACCCCTTCTCAGCTGTCCTTTATTTAGCTCTGAAGTGAACCTTTATACACCTTGCAAGTGTGGGCCTAAATGAATTTTTGTGTGTGTATTTTTGTTTTTGTTGTTTTTCAGTACTGAATATTAAACATAGGACCTTCCCTCTCTGAGGTATATCACCAGCCTGTGTTTGCTTTAAAAAAAAAATTATTTTAAGGTATTATTTCGCTACATTGCTCAGGGTGGGCTCAACCTTGGAATTCTCTTGCCAGTTTCCCATATGCTCAGATTACAGCTGTGTGCCACTGTGTCTTACTCTGAGCATTTTTTGTGGTGAGTTTTGGTAGCTGAGATGTTCTTAGGCAGATGATAAAAATGATCTATCTGAATTGAGACCATGAAACTTAGGCTTGAAGCCAGAGTGTATCTACATTTGCATCTGTGAGGTGAGGCTCTATTTTACACCAGTCTTTGTCCATCTTGTGTTATTTCTGTGACAAAATATCTCTTGAGGCTGAGTAATTTATAAAGAACAAAAGTTTACTTGGCTTATAGTCCTGGAAATAGGTTAGTCCAGGAAGGTGAAGATTATAGTTATATGGGCCTTTCTGCTGCATCATAATGTAGTGGAGGAACGGGGAGACCTAGAGGTATGCTAGCTTCAGTCTCTCCTTATCAAATCAGTATTGCCATCAGAAGGCCTCACCTGTGCAAACCATCAATGTATGAATAAGGATTAAATTTCTTTTTCTTCTTTTTTTTTTTTTTTTCCCCAAACCCGGGATTGAACTCAGGCCCTTGCACTTGCCAGGGAAGTGCTTATTCTCTTGCGCCATTTCCCCAGCCCAAGGATTAAATTTCTAACACATGAACACATTCAAACCATAGTAACTTAGTGGCAAACTTTGAGCTTTTAATTTTCTGATATCTCCAAGATGTTCAAGAATTTGGGGGCCGGCCAGATAGCTCAGCAAACTAAAGTACCTGCTTAGGCAGAGTGTAGCAGCCACGGTTTGCTGTGCCAGCTCTGCCCCTGGAACGTGCTGAGACAGTGATCGAATCTGGGCATGGTGGCTGGACTATCGAAGGATAGTCCCTTGCCTGAAATCCCAGCGCATGGGAGGCAGAAACCCTGTTAGACAAACTGGGAGGCATGATCACTCTAGTCATTCATGTCTAAAAACATGTTACTTAAAAAGCCTCTTTTCTAAGGGCTTCCTGATCCCATCTCTCCAAATTTCTTCTTTCTGATGTTTCTCTCTGTACTAAAAGGAAGACTGAGAAAGAAATACCACTGGCTACTATGCAGGGAGTCAAAAGGCCTGATAAGCAAAGATTAATTTTAATAAGGAAAAGTCCATATGTTTCTGTGTAAAACTCACAGCTGAGGCTGGATGATAGGCAGCTGACTCTTTTTATTGAAAGAGCTTTATTATTTTTGGAGTACAAGCTCTATGTATTCCAGGCTAGCCTTGAACTCATTACTCCTTGAGCACAGGCTGGCCTTAAATTCACAATCCTGCTGTCTCAGCTTCTTATGAGTACATGCATCATCACTCCTGGCTTGGAAAGTATTTTTTTTTAATCTTCTGTGCCAAGAACCAACTAGGCACTCAGGAGATACTAAAAGCCAGTATCCAACACAGCTGAAGTGATAACTTTCCTTCAAAGGCAATGTCTTAAATGCTTTTAACAGTATTTACAAAAAAGCTTTCAAATTGTTTCTGAAGTCAATTCAAATTTTTAAAATTGTTCCTCTTTAGAAATGTTACCTTCTCATGGCTCAGTGGCATAAGCACCTGCCTGGCAAGGGCAGGGTCCTGAGTTTAATCCCCAGTACTATGTTAAAAAAATTATCTTCTCTATTATAGTTATCCTCCCCAATTTAAAAAAAAATATATTTCTGGACAGGGTCTATATAAGATCTACAGGGTTTCACTATACAGATCAGACTCAGTGATTCTCTTCTGTTTTCAGCCTCCTGTGCACTGGGATTTCAGGCAAGGGACTATCCTTCAATTCCCAGCATTACCTGCCATACCAGACCCACCCGTAAGGGCAGCCTGAGCCAGCACCCCCCGCCCAAAAAAAAAATCCTCTTCAAGTTTCTTAGTTTGTAATAATTTAGATGGTTATCCTGTAGGTAAAATAGTTTGTGCCAGGCACTATACCTAGTGCATCATACATATACATCCCCAAGCCTTTTTTTTTTTAATTTTGAGACAGTTTCCTGGGCTGGCTGGAGCTTGGAATTTTACTACCTCAGCTCCTGATTAACTAGAATTAGAGGTGTGCACTACCACACCTAGCTCCAAGTTTTTGTTAATCCTCAGAAATACTTAAAAAGGTAGCTTCTTGGGGTAGGGGAGCTAGCTCAGCGGCATATGCACCTGCATCACAAGGTCCCAAGTTAGATTCCTGATACCACCGGGGGGGGGAAAAACAATAGCTGCTTTTTTACTTTACAGATAGAAAGATACTCAGAAGACTCAGTAACCTGATTGAGATCTCACAGTGATCAACCTGGTGAGCAAAAAGCAAAGTCTGTCAGACTGCTAAGGCTCTTGATTTCTAGCCTTAGCAGTAACAAGATTTAGTAATAGGAATGGCCTCTTGAGGAGAGAGGCCAGTCTAGAGGAGTCCTGCAGTGGAAGTGAAAACCTTTATGTATTGAGGAATAAACATAAAGGTGAGGTCTAGTGTGAGGATTCTGGATTGAGGGTAGAATTATGCCCATTTGTAGATTGCCAGGCTTTTTGGGTATTTGTAGCCATCTGTCCCTTAAGAGATTTAACAGATCTGTTGCTCACATCAAGAACCTTTTAGCTTAGAGTTGGAAGGCTGTGGTAGTTGTGCTACTCAGACTTTCATATACATTCACTGTAACTCAAGATCTTGGTTCCACAGGTTGCAAGTGGGGCTTGACATTTAGTATTTGTAGTAGGCTTCTAGTGATGCTGATAGTAGTCCGCCACACAGTCTAATCATACTGATTAGATTCTTTCTTCCAGGGGTTGAGAGTGGCCATTTACATGCAGATGCTTTGATTTTAGAGGATGTAGCAGAATGGCTCTTCTACACTGAAAAGTCAGTAAGGATAGGGGGGATTAAATACGTATTCCTGATTTGCAGGGGGTAAAAACTTTTTTTTTTTCAGAACCAGGGATTGAACTCAGGCCCTTACACTTGCCAGGGAAGAACTTATTCCATTGAACCATCTCCCTGGCCCATAAATACTTAAACATAGATGTTGTTTCCTTTGTTTTTGGTACCAGGGATTGAACTCGGGACCTTGACAGGCAGGCACTTATGCTGCTGAGCAGTCTCCTCATCTAAACATGGATGTTGTTAATGGAAGCATTTTGCTTTTTTAAAAAATGTATTTGGTACAGGGTCTCCTTATGCAGCTCAAACACTCACAGTGATCCTCCTGTTTCAGCCTTACCAGTGCTGGGATTATAGGGTGTGCACCACCATGCTCTGTTTTTTTTTTTTTGTTTTTTTTTTTTAATGTCTTTTTGAGACAGGGTCTCACTATGCAGTTCAGGATGGCCTTAAGCTCACTTTGTAGCTCAAACTGGTCTTGAACTCACAACAATCCTCCTGCCTCAGCCTCCCAAGTGCTGGGATTATAGGCATGCACCACCACGCACAACCAAAAACTTGTAGGATCTTTTTTTTTTTTTTTTTTTTTTTTCTTCTGGCAGAACCAAGGATTGAACTCAGGCCCTTGTGCTTGTCAAGGAAGCACTTATTCCACTGAACCATCTCCCCAGCCCATCATGCTCTGTTTTGGTGGCTGGCTTAGCACACCTGGGATGGAGCTGGTATGGCATGTGGTGCTGGGGATCAAACCCAGGTCCTTGTGCTTGCCTAGGCAGGCTCTTAGACCACTGAGCTATCTTTGCGGCCCTCCATTTTGCTTTTATAATTAGTACATTAAAGTATTTCCTTAGCTTGTTGAGAAACAAGAGAACGTGGCCTGGGGTGGGGACATTGCCATTATGAGTGAATTCTTAGCCTATGCAGTGCTAAACATGTTTTTGGCAAGCACAGATAGGGAGCAAGCAGGATACCTACAGCCAGACAGGAATAACATGGATGGATGACACAGCAGCAAGGCTTTGAAAAAAAAGCTTCTCAGGGAGGAGTCCTTCCATATAGACTACCAGGCTCTAGGCCTGAGTATACTCCAGGTGGAATGTGCTGCAGAAGGCTATGGCCAGCTGTTCCCTTTCACCTACTCCACTCAGTCCTTGCCAGAGGAGGCCCCAAGTGGGCATGCTGCTGCTGCTGCAGCTGCGGCTTGCAACAGAAAACCAGCATGTCAGGTGCAGGTGTGAGCAACCTTCTGTTTGGTGCTGAAACTGCTGCCCTAATCCCCTTCTTCATGGCCATGGGTCATATTGGAAAATGACTGATGCAAGAGAGAAGACATTGAAGAGGTAATGCCAGAAGCTCCCAAAGTTGTACCTTCTTTAGATTTTGTTGCTAGAGCTCTGAGTGGTTATAAAAATGGTCATTGGTCCTAGGCAGCACCCCTGGGAGAAGGCCCAACAATTAAAGGACCCAGTGGCCTTCACAGTTTGGCCTTATTGTTCAAAGGCTTTGAAAGGACAAAAGCAGAGAGAATGTTGACAGAGCCTGGTGGTGTTAACTCCTGATCATGGTGTTTCTGATAGGGTAACATAATACTTCTGAGACTGTTTCTCTTGTTTTAGTCCATTGACACTGCTCTGGGAGTGTTTGCTCAGTCTGTGCCTTCAGCTGTAGGAGGTAGTAGAGGAGCTGAGCCCATACATCTGCTCAAGACTAATGCCCATCCTCTTGGTGTAATAAGGGAGACTGGGGATAAGGATTATCTGAGTGAGAGCAGATCTCACTCTGGCGTGTGGGTGTGGGTCGTGTCCTATGAGATGTACCTAGAATGGCCCAGTTGACTCCCCCTCCCTCTGCTAAAGCTGGCCTCTTTTCTCTGATAAACTGCTCCAGGGAAGCCTAGAACACCAGGTGTTGTTCCCCAGGGCCCAAGTGTGCAGTGTTTTCTGAAGGTTATCCCATTTCTCAATGGTAAACACTGCTGTGTCAGGGTGGTGCTCTGGGGCCACTTGGAACACAGATTTTTGCTAGCAGGATTGTGAAGGTTTGTATTGGGCTGCAAAGCCAGGGCTTGAGCCAGCAGCTGGAAAGAGTCCAGGAATAGAGTGTTTTTGGGTTTGGGGGTGGAGAGCTGAGGGAGAGAGAGGGAGGAGCAGGAGGGCAGAGCTACACAAGCAGGCAGTCGGCTGCTTTGGCTTTGCTGTCAGCAGAGAGGACTTTAGTTGTGTCTGAGGGCTGCTTGTTCACCATTGCTAGAGACCCGAGGGCGCTGCCTTGGAACCCTGACTTGCCGGCATTGCACACGGACTATTCCAAGTAGCTCTTATGCTGTGTTTTTTTTCCCTAGGAGGCAAGTCTCCTCCCTGTCGTCCCTCCTGCTCCTCCCCCGTTCTGCGAGGGATGATGCCGCTCTCTATTGCACGGCTCAGCCAGCTGATGTCACTGGCAGCGGGAAGCATCAGCAGCCTGATCACATGCTGGCCCAGTCTGTAATGCAGACGGGATAGGGGTGTGTTGTGGGGAGGGGGCTGTATGGCAACTGCCCTTGCTCAGACGCCCCTAAAAGTGCAGAGGCAGCAGCTGCAGCATCGAGCCAGCTTGAATGTTTGGCCCTTGAGTCTCGGAAACTATTATTAATAGTATTTATTATTGTTGATACTGAGAAAAACAGTGCTTAACTCTAGGGTTCCTACTATCCTGTCCAAAACAGACTTCCAGGACTCTGAAGAAACAGTTACAAGCAAGATGCTTTTCCCCACCTCTGCGCAAGAATCTTCTCGTGGCCTCCCAGATGCAAATGACTTGTGCCTTGGCCTGCAGTCACTCAGCTTGACGGGCTGGGACCGACCCTGGAGCACCCAGGACTCAGACTCCTCAGCTCAGAGCAGCACACATTCAGGTAAGTGTGAGAGGATGAGTCAGATGGAGGAGGGGGCTTAGAGGTGGTGGTAGTGGAAGATATCCACAGCAACAGTTGTTCTGCTCCCCTTTGCTCACTCCCTGTACATACACACAACATGGAGCTGTTTTGCAAGAGATGGAAATACTAGCTGTGAGTGTGGCAGGACAGATGGCTGCTCACAAAGCCAGGCAGGGCTTTTCCACTTACCCTGATAAATTCCCTGGAGTTATTAGTTTATACCTGGGTGGTTCTGAGAAGGGTCCCCAAGGTGACAGCCTTATGCAAGAAGATCTAGCTAACCCCCTGATGCCCAGGCCTGTCTTGGAGATGATGAAGCAAAACACTTTTAGGTGGGGGAAGGGAGTTAAGGGATTATTACTAGATACCAGATTCTCTCAGTGGCTTTTAAAACTAGAAAGCTATGTATGAAGGGGAGATGATTCCTGAATCATTGTTAGGGGGAAAGAACTGTAACCTCAGTTGAAGCTGGGTGCTAAATGCTAGGATATTGAAATTGTTTTTGCATAAGGTTAAGAAAATTGATCCTAAAAGGAGAAGGCAGGGTGAGCAGACTTGGGATAACTCCCAGCCACAGAGGCTTGTCCTTCCCTCCTGCCTGCTTTCCTTCCTTACCGCTTCCCTTCCTCCCCGCTCCTTTTTCTGTCTCTATCTCTCTGTCTCTGTCTCTGTTCCTCCCTCCCTTCCCATCTCTCTCCCCCTTTCTCTGTGTTTCTCTGTGTTTCTCTGTCTCTGTGTCTCTGTCTCCATGTCTGTGTGTCTGTCTCTGTCTCTGTCTCTGTCTCTTTGTGTCTCTCTTTTAGGTAGCTGTATGGATGAAGGAAGAACCACTCCCCCTTTAGGATCCCTTGTTTTGGCATGATTTGATGGGGACAAATTGAAGGGACTTCTTGGCAACGTCTTGAACTACTTCTCATTATATATTTCCCTCTTGTAGTGTTAGGAGATAGGTTGACCAGACCCAAGTATTAAAGTATTCAGGAAGAAATGTTGAACATTCAGTACTACAAATATCCTTAATGTCTACAGATTTTACTTTATGTAAAAAAAAAAAAAATGTTGGCTATAGGTTTTCTAGGAAAATGGGTGAGGTAGGTACAACCATTTGCCTTTGGTGCTAATGATATGTCCATTGGGCCTGCTGTCTTTCCCCACCTCTCTGGTCCAAGAACCAGCAGTCATGGCAGCAAGGCACTGTTCTGTTGATTTCTCTTGGTCTCCACCTTTTTGGCGCAGGTCTTTTTTTAGAATCCTTCGCAGAGCCTGGGACTGGTGCATCTGCTAGGCATTTTAATGCCTGGTTGTTTTGATTAAAGCCCATTTGGGGGAAGAGAAGTGGGTTTTTAAATTTTTGATATGAATAGGGAAAAGCTTTGCTCCAAGTAATTACCTCTGGGTTATGGTGGAATCTCTGGAAGTATTGGCTTCACCTAAGTCAGGCTTTTCTGGAAAGATTGATAATTGCCCTCCATTCCTTGGTAAGAAAATATGGTGTCACTGTTTGGTATCCTATGCCTGGACCTTGGCTTAGAAGCACAGTTATTTTTTTTCTGTATGTCCTTTGAAGCAGCCTCCTCCCATCCTAACTCCCACTGGATCTGACCAAAAGACAAAAAAAGCTCACGGAAGAGGTGGGCATCTGTCTATTGATCATCACTGTTTGACCAAGCATTTGTACTGGGATCCAGTTTTGAGGAAATAGTACTTTTTTGGCTCTCGTTTTCCTTAGGTTGCAAGGGTCTTTTTGAAATACATCTTTGGGCCATAGAAATGGGGGTTTGTCCCAAGATCTGAAAGTTACTATGGAAATAGGCTATAAAAATAGCTTGTCTGGACAAGGTGACAGAGCCCACAATCTTAGCTCTTCAGGAGTTTGAGGTAGGAAAATCACTTGAGGGCTGGGGGTTTGGGGTCAGCATGGATAACAGTAGCCAGACCCTGCTCCTTATATTAAAGTGTCTAGCTTCCTCATCACAGAAAAGCCTGTGTCTATAGCTATTTGTCTCTGTAGTGGGAATGTTTTTTTCTTCTCCACCTTCAACCTCAGGCACTTTAGTGATAAATATTGCATGATTTTGTAGATCAGAAAAGGTTCTGATTTTGTGGATCTGAGCCTCCAGAGTCATAAGAACCAGACAGTTGTCTGAGCAGAATGATTTGACTGAGGGCAAAGTTAGTATGGATATTTCTTCCTTTCTGAGAGTTGAAGACACACCCATTCCTAATCGACATGTTGTCTTTGCTATGGCATCTTTGATGTTTGGAGCTGTAGTGATGCTGGTCTCTCTCTCTCTTTTTTTTTTTTTTTTTTTTTTGCTGGGCCTTCTTGGAAAGCCCACAGGAAAGTACTGCCTCCTAGAGTAGGATGCAGCTCTCCCACCAGCCAGCTGCAGTACCAGATCGTGCACCCTCGCCAGCAATGCGGGAACATACAGCCCACATTCCAATGCCTACACTGCCTTTCACTCTGAAAACCAACTAGGTCAGTTTCTTCAGGCAGAGAGGAGAGATTTCAGTAGCTTCAGGAAATCTGGTAGTTATCCTTGCATATAGCCTGTTTCTTTGTTGTGTCTTTGTGGGGCCCAGGGCATAAGCTTGTCCTTTGGGCTCTACTTATTGATATATTACCCCAGGCAGCCATGGCTTCTTCTTGTCTGACTATCTTCTACCACTGCTAAGTAGTCAGAATTGTGGAAGGCAGGGCTGGAGAGCAAAACTCTTAACATATTGGGTAAACTCAATGGGCATTAAGCACTGGCTGTGTGCCAAACATTATTAGGCACTGAAGGTGCATCAATAAATAGGTTAAAATTGTTAAGAATGCCCATGACTATCAATGGTAACAGACAAGAAAATATACCAGATGGAGCACAGTAATTACTGTGATTGGGGGTTCCATTTCTACCCTAAGGATTTTTTTTTTTTTTTTAACATTAATACAACCTTTCTATGAGTCTCAGCGTGAGGCTGGTACATGAAGAGCATTCTCCAAGGGCTGCAATGCTGCTGCTGTATAAATTCCTTTGACCTCAAAGCCCTGCTGAAAGACCCTGGGTGGGGTCTGATTCTGAAAGCTGTGCCTGCAAGGCCCACATGGTTTTTGGATATGGCATTTTGTAAGGTCTTTCCTTTCTAGATTATCCACCCTGGTATAAAAGATACCCTTCAAGGAAGATGAGTATTAGAAGTATGTTTTTCTCAGGTACTCTGAATGGTATTTGGCCAGGGCCACTCTTGTCTTGCTTGTAATATGTCCATAGAATCTGTCCTTAATATCCTGCAGTGGGGGATAGAGTGTCTAATAGCCACCATTTGTCGACTACTACTTATGCTGAGTACATCACATGATTTTAATGCTTGCATAGATGAGAAAATAGGCTCCCAGAGATTACGAAGTACCAAAAGTGACATAACTAGTGGCAAAGTCATCAGTCTAAGCCTGGTCAGTTTGGTTCTGAAACTTTTAATGTTTCCTGTGCTTCCATGCACAGTCACTTAGACAAGACACATAACTCTCTCCACAGTACTGGGGGATGTTTAAGCAGAGGTCACATGTGCTCTTGATGAGACTGTAAAGATGAGGTTGCTAGACAGTTTCCACTCCTCTCCACCTATCACTCGTAGCTTATTCCTGTATCATCTTCTGGATTTGTCTTTCTTCGCTTTTATACTTCTTGTGTGTACAACATTACTCAGCAAGACAGTGGGGTGACCTGAGAATCCACTTTGAAGGACCTAGGAATGACTTTTAATACCTCATATAGACGCTAATAGGCAACTAGATGCTCAGTCTTTGATATCAGAGGACATACCCTATAAAGTCCTGTGGGAATTAACTTGTTCACCTCATCCAGTTTCTGCTTTGACTGCTAACCAACCAGTGACTGGAATATTCCTTGTGCTGTGTTCCTTACAGCATCTCCCAACCATTGATGTGTAGGCTAGATCAGCCTGAGAGAAGAGTCTTCAATATTTTGCTTTGATACTTGTAGCATCTTTCAAACAGCCTTTCTAAAGCAATATTCCAAATAGTCTTAGGTCTGTCTTATGTGGAATGGACATCCTGGGACCAGCTAAATTCTCCACTCATATTTCCAGCTAGCAACCATAGTTGCTTATGCCTTTTTAATAAATATTTACTGAATAGTGAGTGCTGGGCCCACTCTGTTGATCCTGGGTGGGATTTTTGTTTTGTTTTGCAGTGCTAGTGGTTGAACCATGGACTTCTCACTTACTGGGCAAGTGTTGTACTAAGCTATGTTCACAGATTATCTTGGTTGCTTTTCTTTAAGATTGCATGTAATAGTTCTGACAGTCCATTCCACTCTTCTGCCTCCTACTTGTGTTTGTGAGGCAGGTGCTTATGCTGTTGAGCTATCTCCCTGATCCCCCTTCTATTTGTGTTGAACAGTGGCATGAACAGTCTTCACAGCTCAGTGTTTTTGAGCCTTAATAGTTTCTATGGCATAATGATTGAGTTTAACAGAAGTTTTCATCATATACCAGAGCCTGAGCTCTGTCATGAAGTCAGGTAGTCTTATTTGGGAGCAACTTTTAGTGCAGAGAGCAGGGAGGAGAACTAGGAAGCACTGTTGAGAGTGGATGCCTCCACATTGAGAGGAGTTGAGGTAGTTGGATATGTGATGATCTTATGTGGAACTTGAGTATTTCTTCTCTGAAGGTAATGGAACTTATTCAGTGATTAATAAGGCACATACCGGGGAAAAGGCCATGCATGGATGGTATCACACTTACATGGTTATCACACTTATCATGGTTGGGGTAGCATGTTTGTGGTCACAGAGAATGGTCTATTTTCATATCTGAAATGAATGCTGTCTTCAGCCTTTCCTGCCTTTCTGCCTTCAGATAGATTCTCAGCAAGCAACCTAGAGTCAAGGAAGGAGATGAGGAATTAAGGTTTCAGATACATGACCTTGTATCTTGAGCTGCGAGTAATGGTTCCCAGTCTATATTTTCACTGTGTTTGCTCCCATCAGTCAACCAGTGTTTAACTGTGATCCTTAGGCCTAGTTTGCCCTTCTACTCACATGTTCAGACAATATCTTGCAATGTAAGCATCCATTTCCAAGCTGTTGGTGCCATCAGACTCTGGGTGACTTTGTATTCTTGGGGAAGGCTTCTGAAAATTCGAACAGTGACTCAGCTGTAAAAACCCACAGGAGCTGGCATAGAAGGGTGAAAGTAGAGAAAGTTAACAATCAGTCTAAAAATATTAGCGCTGATTTGGTCTCTTGTACTCTCTGAAGTGCCTTTAATGAGCTGGAACCCTTTGCCAGGTTGGGCTATAGAGGGACAGTCAGGTCACTGTAGGGCATCTGACCATGGGTCAGTTTCCAGAAACCTGGCTTTTTCTATAGGTTGAAGGAAATCTCATACAAGCTTTATCCAGATTGTCCTGTTGTTAACATTCTTTTTCTCCTGTTTGCTGTATCATTTGTGTGTGCTTTTGCATCTCCCCATTTCAAACCATTAAGAATAAAAGTGATATTTTACATTTATGGGTAATCAGATAGTAATGAATTTCAAACAATTGAAAATTGATGGAATACTATTAAACTTAATTTAGTTTTATCAGGTGAGACAGTAATGTTCTTTGTAAAATTTTTCTCTTCTCTCTTAATATGTTTATCTGTCCCAAGCATTAGCCTAGCTTCCTTCTTCTTATCCAGGATGAATATAAAAAGTCTCTTCACTGTCTTGAATGATTTTCACAGTATTCAGCTGGTTCTGTCCACCATAGTATTATCATGTTCTATGCCATTCTTTGTATTATTCACTCCTGGTATTATGTCTTTATACTTCTTTGGTTCTCCTTCTTACCCCTGTCGTGGAGTATTTTCAGATCTCAAAACTGGGAAATGTCTCATATAGCCACTTGTATTTCTTTATTTGGTGTCCCTCCTTCTTCTGTTTAGTTGCCTTTGTGCTCTAAGAACTATATGGTACAGCATGCAAACTTTAAATCAAGGGAAATCATGTATAGAAGATATTTGGGTGTGGTAAAGGGAGTGACAGAAATTTGAAGTAGCAAGCCTTAGGTTTTCTAGATTAATTTTCTTCTGACCTTAATTTTTACACAGATCATGGAATCTTGTTAAAAATTCATATTCTGATTCATATCTGTAGTGAAGCTTTTTTAATGAATTCCCACAATGGCAGGACCCTGGATTAGTTTTGAGACCCAGATGTGTTAGGTCCATGCTGTTGACTTCTGGTAGGTAAGGAAGGTTACTCATGTGTAGATGGTGATGTTTAAGAATTGGAACAGAAAGGAAAAACTAGCAGGAAGATGAAGCCATACAGATACAAGGCCCTAGCCATTTTGAAAGTAGCTAGTGAATGCACTAGGAAAATGTAGCTCAGAATTAGGAATGATGGGTCCTACTCTGTCCCTCATAGAATGTTACTTATGCATACCAAATACCACTGAGTGATATTTTTGCTAAGATGGGATAATACCCACTTTTTAGGATGTGATGATTATTTACCTAGAGTGCTTCTGGCATAAGGTCTGGTACATGCTGGTTTTCACTAAATAAATGTAAGTTGCTGTTAGTAAGCCTAACCCAGCATATGGAGCAGATGACTATGAGCTAGGGCCACTTGAAGTGGCCAGCTTATATTATTGTGTCACTTTATACTAAGGTAGGCTTTTTTTTTTTTGTGGAGTTCAGAGATTGAACTCAGGACCTTGTGCTTGCCAGGCAAGCACCTATTCTACTGAGCTATCTCCCCAGTCCAGGTAGCTTATTGTCATAGTAGAAGAGTATAGTTGATGTTAATTCCTAGCTTTGGCACAAGAACTTGACAAAGCCACAAGATACCTTTATAATTATAGGTAGTTGAGATAGACATTTATTTTTGATAAAATATATACCAAGGCAACAATGACTATGAATTAATTTGAATGAGAAGAATGGCCTGTAGTGGCTACCATGTTGCATTTTGATTCTTTCTAAAAAATGTCCCTTTTTAACCAGGGATAAAGACACAGTTCCTGCAGCTTGTACTTGTCAATTTCAGGGCCCCAGACATAGACCCAGTGGGCCAGCCATCCTTTCTTGACTATGTTTCTTCTTATAGCTTTGTACTGTCTCCCACATTAACTTTGAACCTTCTCCTCAACCACTTGAAACTTCTCTTCCCAAAGTAACAAACTGCCTTTGATGTCTATTGCTGGTAGCTATTCCCTCCAACTTCTACTCTAGCTGAAGGCCTTTCTTATTGTGCTTCTTTGCCAAGTGGAGCCCTCTCGTTCTCCCAAGCCTCATCTACTTCAGGGCCAGTCTTTATCTTCCTGCCTACCAACTTCCCAATCTCTTTCTGAAGAGTTCAGTATTACATTTCTTTTCAACTCAGGCCCATCTATTGCCATGGCTCCCTTTAACATGTGTATAGAACCTGCCCAGAATTTTAGACTTTACACATTCACAGTTCAGCCATTTGTTTATGTCTTGTCCCTTGCTATACTCAGAATTCTTGCTGTTCATTGTTCTGCCTCCTCCTCCTTATCCTGTCTCCTTATTTCTCTTAAAGCTGTTAGCTCAAGTACCTTGAAGTTGCTATTTCTCCATTAATGTGCTTCCAGTCTGTTGACTTTGTTCTGGCTTTAATCCTTTAACCCATGAACCACTCTTCATCCCCTCTGTTCCTATCACCAATTCTGTTGTCACAATTTTTCCTTCACAACTTCTTGGGAAAACAAAACAACTAATAAATGCCCTCCATGGGTCCAGTGTGCATCCACGTGCCTGAGCTCTGCTTGAGACAGTGCTGTCAGTCAATCCAGTTTAATACTTGCCTCCCTCTCTCAGCTGGGTGCTTGGAATTACTGGCCATCTTCCTTGGTTTCACTGACAGTCCCTGTGGATGAAATACAGACATACCTTTCTGCCTGATTGTCAAGGTTCGTTGTGATTGGATTGTGACCTCATTGTTCACTACCTTAAGCCATCTTTGTAAAATGTGAAGAAGGATGAGGCCTTCTGGGGCATTGACCTTACTTTTAAGATTGACACACATGATCTGTGGATTTTCTCTGTGCTTTTTACTAGGCTTTGGATCATCAAGGAGGAACCTTGAGTAAATCTTGACATCTCCTGCCTTCTCAAGGCATGGATTCTAGGGGCTTAGATATTTTGTTTCTTTCAACCAGGAGTTTGTCAGCATTACTCTGGGGTGTTTATTAAGGATTGTTTCTGGTCGGTATCAGAATTTAAGACACTTAGCATCAGAATGTAAATTTAACTCCTAGTACTTTGAAAACTGCTTTGTTTTGTTGTATATATTCAGTACAGGGTCTACATTACGTAGATTGGACTCATAGTGATTCTCTTGTTTTCTGCCTGCCAAGCCCTGGGATTACAGGCACGTGCCACCATGCCCAATCTATAAAGATTGCTTTGAAAGGTCTACATAATAGACAGTTTCTTTGAAATCAAAATAGTTAACTCCTTGGTGGGTTTGGTTTGTCTATCCCCCTCCCATCAAAAATACTAGACTTGATTAAAATTGAGACTTACCCAGCAGGCATTGAGCTGAATGTGTGGATACTGAAACTCATTGCTGGTGGGAATATATCTACTATGGAAAATAGTATGGCAATTTTCTAAACTAAAATTATTTTACCACTGTACAATAGTAATTGGGTGGCCAGGAATATAGCTCAGCAGCATAAGCACCTGCCTGGCAAGCACAAGGCCCCAAGTTCAGTCCCTGTTACTACCCTCCCCCAAAAAGGGAGAAGACACTGGGAAAAAAATAAGGGCACAGTTACTATATCTTTATCTGAAAAGGGGGATAACATGCCTGAAAAATATAAACTTGTCTGATCCCAAAACAGGTTATTTGTATCTTGTGTGTACAATGCTCTAAGTATATCTAATACCCTGAGAGCATATCTTGATTTTGTTTCAGGGATTTATTTCTACTTCTTGGGACTTATTGCAGCCTCTGTCCAGCATTTAGCTTACTTGGAAGCCTTGGTTGATGAGCAGGGGGAATCAGCTCTGTGGGTGACTGTTTTTGACATAATTGATAACCAAGACTGAAGGTAGACCCAATCACAGCCATTGTTTATTGAGCCCTTACATTATTTGGTTTCACCTCATTTTGAAGCAGCTAATCTTACTTCTTCACTCTTTATATGAAAAACACCAAATTAAGTCTCCTATCAAAGCATTTTGTACTCTTAATAGCTCCATGACAAAGCCCTCTTGTTGTCACTTTTACAGTTAAGGGATGTGCTTGCTCATGTCCCTCATTTCTCCAAGGCCAAATGTGGAAAATTTTTGCTCTTTTTAAATGTTTGATATTTAAATACTTCCTGTTTGGGTTTTCTGAGACAGATCTTTGCTATGCAGCATAGGCTACCTTGTCTGGCCTCCAACTCACCATCCTTCTGCTTCACACTTCCAGGTGCTAGGATTACATATACTACCATGCCTGACCCAGTATTTAAATAAAGTACTGTATTGTGTACTGAACACTAGAATACTGTTACTTAGTATTCTATTCAGAATGGCAGAGGAAAAAGAGCCTCTGAGGAGCTGAGTAAGCTTCTCAGAATTCATACTTATCCATGAAGGTGTCAGATTCACTTTATCCTTGGTTTATTGTATGTCAAAGAGTGGTTTACATTCGTATGCATCCATCCTTAATCTCTCATTCAGTTTAGAGGCGCCCAAAAGACAATTTGTATGCTAGGAGTTTTCATAAGAGAACTCACATGAGACATGCTTATACCATACCAGACTTCTAGCATGTGCCATGCAGCTCTGCATTGTAGTTACATGGTGTTAGAAAGATGAGAAATCTGATAAACATACTGGAAGGCAGAAAAAAAGTGTGATTTGGGCTTCCTAATTGTGCTATAGACATATTCAGATATTGACAGCTGTAACTCTCAGGTCCTTGATGGCACAGCTGCCTAGATGTTGGCACAAACCTTTAAGACTGGTGGCAGAGAGCAAATGTTTTGCTGCTATTATATTGGCAGGAACTTTTGTCTTCAGATTGTCATTCTGTCCAGTGGTCACAGGTGACCCAATCCCAGAAATGGATGGTTATCTGTTCATTTTCATTATATTTTGTTTCTGTGAGAGAAAAGACTTCTGGATGGAAAGAACACTAATAGAAATTTTCTAATTTTTCTTGTGTTTTGTTGTCTTCCTAGTACTGAGCATGCTGCATAACCCACTGGGAAATGTCCTAGGAAAACCCCCCTTGAGCTTTTTGCCTTTGGATCCCCTTGGGTCTGACTTGGACAAGTTTCCAGCACCACCCTCAGTTAGAGGATCTCGCTTGGACACCCGGCCCATCCTGGATTCCCGCTCTAGCAGCCCCTCTGACTCAGACACAAGTGGCTTCAGCTCGGGATCAGATCATCTCTCAGATTTGATTGTATGTAACATACTTGGGAAAAAGGATTTGAGGGTGGAGTGGCCTGTTTGTGTTCAAGGGAGGAAGGTGAAGTACCTGTTTTAGAGTGTGAAGTGGGATCTGTCTACCAAAATTCAGACTGGGCCATGGGGTGATGGGAGGATCAGACCATCGTGCATGTCTGTGGAGCCTCTGATCCTCAACAGAATCAAGGATGCTTTGAATACCCATGACAGTGTATTTTGGGCCCTGGACCCAGAACTCTGTACTAGTTATTCCAAGAGTTATTGGAAAACAATTCATTTTAAAAGCAAATCTGGAGCCAGTTGTGGTAGTGGATTCTTGTAATCCCAGCACTGAAGAGGCTGAGGCAGAAAGATCACTGCAAGTTCAAGGCCAGCCTGGGCTATGTGGTGAATTCAAGGCAGCCTGAATTACAAAGTAAGACCCTGTCTCAAACACAAAAATAAGACCCTGGCATTGTGCTTGGTTTTTTATGGGTGTTTTTGCCCTTTAATATCATTTATGTCCATTATATATATAATATCTGAAGAATTTATAAAAATCATGTTATCAGCACCAGGATTTTAATCAAAATCTGACTCTAGATATTTTTTTAATTGACCCATGCCAACTGTCAGTCTAAGGCCATGGTGAATTTCTGGAATATTGTCTCAGTTAATATATGTATCATGTTCTTTACAGCCATGTTTGACAGGTGCAGTGTCCATGTTAAGGAGGTAGAAGATGGATTAGAGCTGTAGGGGAGAGATAGTATAGCAAGTATAGATAGAATAGCATAGACATTGTAGATATGGGATAGAAGTAAGTATCTGGGATTAGCAGTGAGAAAGCTTCTTGAAATAAAATCCAGTTTCAGATAGGTACATTCTAAATCTTGGTTCTCTATCCCCTGAGCTTAATGTTCAGTAAATAGAATTGCTTTTTTTTTTTTTTTTTAGCCTTCATCTTCTACATACCTAGGACTGGTGACACTAGTCTTGGTCACAGTTGCCATTTATGGCAGTTAGATCTTACTGTGTCATCTTGTCAGCCTGTTCTAGACTGGACAAGCTGGTTTTGGTGTTTCCACTGTCCTCTGGTTTTATCTATTCAGACTTAGTTTCAAGAAGGGAAACCACGGGGCCGGGGAGATGGCTCAATGGAATAAGCACTTCCCTGGCAAGTGCAAGGGCCTAAGTTCAAACCCCAGTTCCACAAAAAAAAAAAAAAAAAAAAAAAAAGGGCAACCACAGTTAGGTCTTTTCTTTCTCTGGGATCCTTTTACTGACCTGTAGTATGCGTGCTCCTATGAACTGCTTTACATGCTGTTTGTGTGACTTAATATAACTCATCCTGGAAATGTAATTTCATGACTTAACACTTGGAATTTTGTTTAAAGAACTTTCTCAGATATCCTGCCTCAGTAGTTATTTCGTGAGGAACTCAGGATGATATTAAAGAGGAAGTATTTGAACTTACCAGAAATATTTTACAAACTATTTTTGTTTTTATATCATTTGACCCCCTTATGAATGTAAGATCTTGACACCAGCAAGTAGTGTAACTAATGTTCCCATATATTTCTTATATAATGTGGAGCTCTTGCAGAACACATTTTGGCTTATTTCTAGGAATCTGAAGAAAAAAAATACAAAATATGAAGAAACTACATTTTAAGATGTTTGTGATTTTGAAAACTTAAATATCTAAATGCTTAATAGTAGGTAAATGGTCCAGTGAAATGTAGTTCATCCTCATGTAAAATATGTTAAAACTCTCTGTCAGTAAGGAAAAAATACTGAATGGGGAAGGAAGATAATATGAGTAAATTATAAGTACAGCTAATCTTAAAATGCATAGGAAAGTCTAAAAATTTAACAAATGATGTGTTTTTAGGTATGTTTCATAATTTCTGTACAGTTTATCATTTTGTAACAAAATTGTTCTTAAAAAGCTGTGTCTTACTTTTTCCTCCCCTAGTCAAGCCTTCGCATTTCTCCTCCTCTGCCCTTCCTGTCTCTGACAGGGGGGAGTGGTCCAAGAGACCCCTTAAAGATGGGGGTTGGGTCCCATATAGACCAAGAGCAAGCTGCTCTCGCTGCAGTCACACCCTCCCCAACTAGTGCTTCAAAGAGATGGCCAGGAACTTCCGTGTGGCCATCCTGGGACCTCCTCGAAGCTCCTAAGGATCCCTTCAGCATAGAGAGGGAGGCCAGACTGCACCGGCAGGCTGCAGGTGAGTGTGGTGGCTGAGATGTACATGGGGCTGAGGCCTCATTCTTGAAGCACAGAAGAGACTCTGGCTGCAAAAGGAAGTTTCTAGATCTGCAAAGAACTATCTGTTGAGTAAGGAACAGTTTTGAGCCTTTGAATGGGAAGAGGCAGATAATGTGGTGCACAGGGCACAGCATAAAGACTTAGATCTGTATCTCACGTCTCTGTAGACTCGCTGTGTGCTGTCCTTGCTTTTGATTCTTTCATTAGCATCCTCATCATGTCCATCCTGGAAATGATGCCTGGAATGATGCCTTGTCCCTTTTGAATTCACAGCCTTACGAAACATAGTCCATGCTGAGGCTCTCTACCCTAAGGCTCTCTGAGGGGCACATTTAAGGATATACTATGGGTGGGTAGCCCACTTGTCAATCTCTAAGGTGTAGGGTGCCCCCAAGTGCCATATGTACTTCTGGTTTTTGTCATAAACTGTTGCTAACAGGCCCCAGGTTCTTCTTGTAGCAACACATTGGGTCTGTCTTTTTGGGACTTGTCCTATGCAGCCTTTTCCTGAATTAAAAAAAAAAAAAAGATGGTTTTTATTTCATTGGATCTGCTGAGGAGGATAGGAAGATCCTCTTTTTAAATGATGTTAAACACATTAAATACTGTTGTTGCTGTTAGGGAAATTGAACTCAAGACCTTGTGCTTGCCAGGCTGGTGCTTTGCCACTCAGCCATATCCCCAGCATTGTATACCAGTGCTTAAAAATAAATGAGCTAGATATGCTATTGAAAGCCTTCAAGAACATGCTCATCAACCACCATTCTGGAGTCTTGCAACTGGTGACTAAGTAGCTGTTAGTTTCTCTGTTCCGTTTATTTCCAATGGTTTTAGTTTGTCACCTTACAAACTGGCCCAGATCTCATTCTTCTCTCACATTGCAGCTGCCCTGGTTGCCTCATGGTTTTGCTAACCCATCCTTGTGCTTTCTCTTGTGCTATTGTTTTGCTATAAAGTGACATAACCATGATTTGGGGTGAATCTATTGTATTTGCTTCTGGTTTTTGCCATAAACTGTTGCTAACAGGCCCCACTTTCTTCTTGTAGCAACACTTTGGGTCTGTCTTTTGGGGACTTGCCCTTCACAGCCTTTTCCTGAATTAAAAAAAAAAAAAAAAGATGGTTTTCATTTCATTGGATCTGTTGAGGAGGAGGGGAAATGGGCAAAAACAAGCCAGTCACTGCCTAGGTCAGTCAGGCCTGGAAGTGCACAGCCTGAGCTGAGACAAGTTTTACAGACTGATAGAATGGGTCACCTCGTAAGTTAGGTAGCAGATAGTTCCAAACCTATAAAACAGGAACGACTTTTAATGTGGTATTTGTGCTTCTCATTGGCATAAGTAGGAAGCTGAAGGAGGTAGGATCCATATGTAGTGCTAGCATCAAGGAAAGCCCTGTGTCTATTCAGATGTTATAGAAAAGCTCTGGCATTTATGGGGCATGGTTTTGTTTTTTGCTTTTGTTGTTGTTTTTTACCAAGAATTGAACTCAGGATCTTGCGCTTGCCAGGCAGGTGCTTATGCCACTGAGCTATCTCTCTGACCCAGGGGTGTGATTCTAACTTGCTGTAAAAGCTGAGGAACAGCTGTGAAATTGTGTCTTGTTGAGTTGCTATCAGTGATTTCTGTTGGCAGTATTCTTTTTCAGTGATTGATGAGTTCAAAGATAAGAAAATGGGAGAACTCTAGTTCCTTGTTTGAGTATTGAAGAGATGCCAGTATGGACCAGTAGGCCTGTGGGACATTGTATGTGAATTACTGTGTTTACTTTCACATAATGATAAACTCATATAATACTATAAGCAATAACTAGATGAAATGCTTTATGGTTAGCATATCAGTTTTATCTTTTAAAATGGGGTGTGATTATTTTTACTCTGTATTTTAGTTTTGTATTCCTTTCAATTTTATTAGGAACAGAGTGGTTTGGTGAAGACATAAAGTTTCTTATCTTTTGGAATAGTTGTAGATATTCCCCAAGATGGCCAGATTTGGAACTGTGGCTAGTCTGTTTCTTTCTCAACTAATTCATCCTAGGGAAATGTGATGACTTTGTTGATTCTCTGACCTCTTGTTTCTTTGTATCCTGCCACAGCTGTGAATGAAGCCACCTGTACCTGGAGTGGCCAGCTTCCTCCCCGTAACTATAAGAATCCCATCTACTCTTGCAAGGTGTTCTTAGGAGGTGTTCCTTGGGATATTACGGAAGGTGAGCTGCCTTCAGTACTGCCTGCTTCAAAGCTGAATGTGGGGCCTTTCAGGAGCCTGAACCTTAGGCTTAAGGTCAGAGGCCGAACCTGTTTCAGTACAAGGTGATGCAGAGGCTGAGGGCACTTCGAGATAGTGCTTCTGTGTCTGGTGCTTACACTTGTTACCTGAGACCAGAGGTCAGCATGGAATTATTTGTCAAAAGAGGTGAACCAGGAATGGGACAGACAGGCAATTCAGTGCCTTTTCTGGGGAAGACTGAGCCTCAATTTCTTCTACTTTTCCTATCTCTCTGCAGCTGGATTGGTTAATACCTTCCGTGTTTTTGGTTCTCTGAGTGTGGAGTGGCCTGGTAAGGATGGCAAGCACCCCCGGTGTCCTCCCAAAGGTAATATGCCTAAAGGTAATAAAGACATGGTAGGAACTTTTTTTTCCCCCCCTTCTTAGTACATAATTGCACCAAAGGGTGCTGGGATGTCACAGCTGCATGCTGGTACCATGGTGGGCACTCTAGGCACAGACCTTTCTGTGGTCAGCACTTCCTCTTTGGCCTCTCATATCCTACTGTTTCTTCTGAACTACTCTTCTGTCTGTCCAAGCTCACAGTTCAGGGAGCTGCCTCTGAATCCCTTTTCTCTGCAGTTCCTCTCCAGAATTGAACCCAGCAGCACCTTCCCATTCAGAATGAGGTGCTGGAAAAGCTTTCCTTTGCTTGTCTGCCGCTGCTCAGTTAGATTGTTGCCTGACCTAATTTTGAGATCCCTTTGGAGTTGGCAGGAATGAGGACCAAGCATCTGATTCCTCACTGGTCTGAAATGAGATCCCTTCCCTGTAGGAAGATGCAGATTCTATTTTAACTCTTCTCCCATCTTCATTGAACTGAACATGATTTAACTAGGTTTTTAAAGCTATACCTGTGTTCTCTGGTATACTGTCTACAGACCTGTCATCCCTCTTGGCTCTGCTGACAGCATACTCTGTGTTCTGTGACAGAGAACTGTAGAGGACCCCCTGGTGGGGTCCTCTGTTCCCAGCTTGCCAGGACACTCCCTTATCAAGGTGGGAGATGGTGTGCATCTCTCTCCCTTGGCCTGGACTATAGAATAACAGGTGCTTTTATTCAACAAGATTTTAGGAATAGAACAAAAATGTATCTAGTAGTACAAAAGCCCCCCTCTCAGAAGAAAACTCATGATGAAAAACCAAGCCTGAGGAGTAGCCACCTGAGAAATAGTAATGTACTTTTCCCTCTCATTGTTAATAGGATATGTATATCTGGTCTTCGAACTCGAGAAGTCTGTCAGGGCCCTGCTTCAGGCTTGCTCTCATGACCCGCTGAGCCCAGATGGTCTGAGTGAATATTATTTCAAAATGTCTAGCCGAAGGATGCGCTGCAAGGAGGTGAGTTAGTGTGATACCCCTCTTGGTCCAAGTGATTGGCACATTGAGGCACTGCATTTCCTAGTTGGAATAGACATACCACGTGCAGCTATAAGTATTCTTCCTGAAGCAAGAACTCTTCTCTTGTCCCAATAATAACAACATTATTTTCTCAGTTACATTAAAAAAAAATCCCAACTTTTGAGCTTTACTGGGATGGTTACAAGGTGTCTGTGCCACACATTCTGCACATGGGAATCAGACTCTTCTAGCCCTTCTTTTTCTAACCTATACTTCTATTCCAAACTTCTTATCTTTAAAATGAAATTTAGAGTAGCAGTTTTCTCTATCTGGATTTAACTGATAAAATCAGCTCTTTCTCCATAGTCCTGATCTCAGGCTGAGCCCTCTGCTGTGCCCAGCCCCCTCCCCATGACGGGTAAATTTCCCCTTGCTCAGACCCACCTATGAGTTGCTTCTTCACTTCCAGTCAGGAGTTGAGTAGTTGAATACTTTCCTCTATATAACTCAGTGTTCTTCCCTCACCCCACTTTTTGCTCACCCTGGTGTGTCCTTGGCATCCGGGAGGCCTGTATTGATTTCTCTCCACCTTACTAAAAATCTGGGTGGAGTTTAGGAACCTCCACTTCAACCAGGCTTCCTAGGTGGTTCTAGTGGAGAATTTGAGAACCATTTTTTTTTTTCAATTCAGGGTAGTGGTTTTTAAAAATCTGACTCTAGAACACATCCATATTGTCACATTGAACTAGGTATGTTATAGTTCTAAAACTTCACTTCCTAAGAGCTATGTAACATTCAGTTGCTAGTTTAAGAGAAACTAAAATTCCTTTTTTATTAAAATCGCTAGTAGCTTCCAAGGACTTATCAGAGAGGCATGAATAGATGTAACACAAAGGATGTTTTAGAGCAGCAGAACCTTTTGTGTGATGCTATAATGGTAGATGTATTTTCCGCACATTTTCCCAAACCCACAAAATGTACATCAGACGTCAGAAATGACTCCTGATGTAATGAATCCTCTGGGTGATAGGCACCTGTTCATTTTCCCCAGAGGCTCAATGTTGGTAGTGAGGGAGTCTGAGGAAAATCTCTGCTCAGTATTACTGCGAGCCTTAAAACTACTCTATAAAGTAAAACATTTCAAAAAAAAAATCTTTATAGTGAGGGAGAAAATGCCCATTTTTGTTGAGATGATCACATCAGTAAGTCTTTTCTAAGGAATTGGTCTTGCAGATGCTTCCTGGCTACTACTGTGACCCACACAGCTCCCTGCTTTCCCTCATCTATTGGCTATAGGCATGAGCTCATTGTAGTCCAGACTTAGTTAGCATGCTTTCCTTGTCCTCTGTTTTCACACTAGAGCCAGCCACATTTACACATTTCACTTCTCAGCCTCTCCGTTGATATGTTTCCCTCTCCCTGTGTCATCACTGTACATCTTTCTTTGATAACTGGCTGTAGGCTCTCCCTCTTTTCTACCTCTCTGACTCTTTTTGTGTCCCCTCATCCATTGTAGGTATGGTTACTATTTGATTTGTCCTCTTTTCCATCTCAGACACTCCATGGTTCTATACCTAACATTTAGACTAGTTTGCCTCTCTAGCCTCCCACTGTATCTGTAGCGTCTTTCCTGTGGGCTCTCCTTTTGGATGCTGTGTAGCCCCCAAACTCTTCTTGTGTAAAATGAGATTTTGGGGGCCAGGGAGATAGCTCAGTGCCTAGTGGCAAGCGTAAGCTTCCTTACTTCAATCCCAGGTACGGAAGAAAAAAAGAGGGGGAGACTTTTCATCTTCTGATGAAATTGGCTCCCCTAGTAACTTCTGCTAGTTCCTCTTGTCCCCAGATCTTGTAGGCCAAGATCATATTAGTCCTGATTCTATCTTGCTTACTCACCATGCCCAAGCAGTATGAGTTCTGTAGACACTCTGGTTGCAAAATCTCCTTGTTTTAATCATCTGTCCTCTGAACTACCATTTTAGCCACCTTGCTGCTTTCTGCCAGAGATCTCTTCCTACTTCAAGACATTTTTAAAAGATTTCCACAGATGAATCTTTTAAAAATACATGCTGTTCATTTTGTTGTGAACTCCTCCACCTGCTCTCTAGGTTTTGTGCTAAGTTCAGGGCAAAGGCAAAGGACATATCAACTCCTAACTTAGCGTTACCCAGCTCTGGAAGACCTCATGGGTGTTTGTATGACTTCCTACTCTCCCTCCTTGCCAGTGCTCCTGGCGCAAAACCTCCAATGAGTAGGTTGGGCCAGTAACCATGTTACAAATATCATAAGCATTCCTGTTCTTCTGTCCATCAGGCCTCAAGCTCTTATTTCCCTGTAAATTATTTCTCAAGAACTCATATACTCTCTTCATTAGTCCATGGCCCTTGGTTGGAACCATACAGTTGGCAATTATAACAGGGTACTGGGTTCCTGGGCATAATAATTGGTACTTTGTTGCTTACTTTCTAGGGTGAATGAGTGTTGTTGTTCCAGTTACTTTTATCATTCTAAATACTCGGGGATGGGTAGAGTTCCTTATGGACACTTGTGTGCCTGAGATAGGCAGTGATGCCTTTGCACTCCTGCACAGTCCTTTGAAGCCCTCATGTAGTGTTTTCAGAGCACAGGAGCCCCTCCCTCTTGTCTTTGCCATTTGCCGGGGCTGATACATCTTTCGGGGATGTTTAGGTGCAGGTGATCCCCTGGGTCTTGGCTGACAGCAACTTTGTCCGGAGCCCTTCTCAAAGGCTGGACCCCAGTAGGACAGTGTTTGTTGGTGCCCTGCACGGGATGCTCAATGCTGAGGCTCTGGCTGCCATCTTGAATGACCTATTTGGTGGAGTGGTGTATGCTGGGATTGACACAGATAAGCACAAGTATCCCATTGGTAAGTGTCCTAATTTTGTGTGGGAAAGCTTAGGCCCATGGGAATAGACCAAGATTATGGTACTTCCCCTTGAGAGCAGAGTGAGGCCTGTCCCAGGCTGGCCAATCAGTGGATACCAGCAGTGTAGCATCTTTTCCCAAATAAGTCACCAGTACTGCCCCACCTCCTAGGCAAGGGAAAAATAAGTCATTGAAAACTGTAGAAGGTGATTGACACGAATGAGGAAGAACTTTGTTGGTAGCTCAGAGTTCACAGTTTTGGATAGATAATGGAATATTTTGTTGAAAAAGGCTACACTTTCCTGAACTTTTCCTGTTTGTTTATAGACAGGATCTCCCAAAGTTCAGGCTGGCCTTGTACATGTCTTCCTACCTCAGCCTCCCAAAAGAGTGTGGGTGTTATAGACATTGGCAACATAGCTGGCTTTTAGTTTACTTTATGAAAAGTTATTGAAAATCTCTGATGATTCCTAGGTCAGAGACCAAGTGATATCAAAGGAGGGCTGGCTGGGTGACTAGGAAAAAATAGAATGTAGTCATGGCTTGTGCTGTCCCACCTCAGCCACAAATCTGGGCTGATTTGTGGGGTTCAGTCAGCCTCTCTGAGAAAGGTCAGTTCCATAGTCATAGCAGAATTGCCACAGTGGTGGGTGTGGAAGTGGAGCCTGGACTGTCCAATCATGATGAAGCTAACCTACCTCCCCAGATGCTTAGTCTTCCACCCACAGTGCATCTGGTCAGGAAGGAGCACCATGTGTTCATCATTGCTGTGCTATAGACTGAGAACAAGAACTTCAGAGGCTGCAGAGAGGAGGTGGCACTTGGCAGGATGGAATGTCTTCTGGCTCTCCTGTTGGCTCGTCAAGGTTCCTCCATGCCAGCAGGGGCTTGACTGGTGGATCTGGTCTTCAGATAGGCACTCCTTTGGCCTCTTGGTTTCCACCCTCAGCCCTTTGCCATTATCTGTGCATATACCTACACCAGAGGAGTCCCTTTCCTTCTAGCATCCAGGACAGTAGCCATCAGCTGTGGCTGTTAGTGCTTGAAATGTGGCTTCTGTGTTAAAATGATACTTTATACACCTGGGGTTAAATAGAATGTATAATTAAAATTAATTCAACTACTTCATTTTTATTTTGATGTGGCTACTACCAAACTAAAATTTAAGGCTCAGGGAGATTACTCAGTAGAATATTGAACTCAGGCAAGCGCAGGGGCCTGAGTTCAATTCCCAATTCTGCCACAAACAACAAAACAAAGCTGAATACCATTGTAGAAATGAATTTCTTAGGGCTGGCCAAATAGCTCAGTGGAATAAAGTGCCTGAAAGCAGGCACAGGGGCCAGGGGTTCAATCCCCTGACCTGCCATGCCCCCCACCTCCAGATAGCAATTGAGACTGGGCATGGTGGTGCATGCCTGTAATTCTAGCTCTTGAGAGGCTTAAACAGATGATCACTATGAGATCACTATGAGTCTGATCCAGTAGTGAGACCCTGAACACCCTGTAGTGAAATTTAAAAAAAAAAAGTAGCTTATTTTATATTTCTGTTGGACAGCACTGGTATAGAAACAGGGTTGTGGAATATTGAAGAGTGGCATTTGAGAGAATTTGGCTAGGAGGTAAGTTCTGGCCTTTTTGTTCTAGGGTCTGGGCGAGTTACTTTCAATAATCAACGTAGTTACCTGAAAGCAGTCAGTGCTGCTTTTGTGGAGATCAAAACCACCAAGTTCACCAAGAAGGTAAGTTGTTTTGTGCTCTTATTATGGGTTATCTGAGAGAGGTTTAGGCCAGTAACACCATCAAAGGACTAGGGAAGTGAGTTTGCTAACAAGGTTAGGGGTTGGGGTGGACTTGGCCTTCATGGACTCAGGAAAAAGGAAATTGGTAGAGTTTACCTATTTGGGAGCTGGAGGGCAGCATGTTCCTTGTTCTGACGTTTGTCTGTATTGGTGAGTTCCCTGCTACACCACTTCACCCAAATCTTCCAAACACTTACCTGCTTACCTCCTGCTAGCTGATAGTGTGCTGAGATGACCAGACAGGAAAAGCGTATGTGGTTGCCTGCAAGCTTGTGTGGTGTGAGTCTGTTCTCTATGATCCCTATCTCTATTCTGCCCATAAATTTCTTTAGCCTCCTGAAAACATGCAGATATCCTGCATTCTGTGTGTGGCTAGGTCGTGTGCTTTTGTCATGTCATT